>BDDA01000239.1:50045-93235 GCA_001662385.1 Chlamydomonas asymmetrica | reverse complement strand
GGGGGGGGGGGGGGGCAGTGAGATGGTTCACTCAGTGGCAGGCCTGATGACTGCTCCACACGGCGAGAGCGTGTTGGCAGCGTGCGAGGCCCGCTGCTTCAGCGGGCTTGCCCGCCACATTAAGCGCTAGCTGGCCTGCAGCTTCTGCATCAGCTTGGCCTTGGCTTCGTAGAACTTGATGATGTCTAGGTCGGCGTCGGCGTTGCCTGTGAGGTAGGGCTTGGCGGCCTCAAGCACCTGAGGGTCAACGCCCTGCACCACGACCAACACAACACACGCGCCGGTGCGGGGGCGGTAAGCAGATGCAGTACCGCCAGGGGCGCCAGCACCACCGGGGGAGGTAAGCGGATTGTGCTTTTATGCAGCAGAGACCACGCATGCAAAGCTGCGTGCACACACACGTGTGCATGGTCCATCACACAGCATGCAGCAGACGCTGTCCTGGATGCCAGGCACAACAAATGCAAATGAAAACCGATGAAATGAACACGGTGAGTGTGGTACCGTAGAGTGCGTCGTCCACCTGCATAACATTTGCGGTGCACCGTGCAGGATTGCATTTAGGGAAGCCGGATGTGCTCCTGCTCTGTTGCATATTGTTAGCCTGCCACTTTCACAGTGCGGCCTGTTGGGGCGCACGTGTGTGGTGGGTGGCGCCAGGGCGCTCCAAACAACCCACCAGCACATGCACACATGCACAGGTGCAGGTGGCGATCCAATCCAGCCCACCCACCTGCAGCAAGCTACCCCGGCTGTTGGCCTCCGTTAACTGCTGCGGGGCGAAGGTGCCGCTCTTGCGCACTCCTCCGCCACCCCCGGGTGAAGCGTATGCTGCCCCGCCGCCCGGCCCAGCCGGCCCGCCTGACCCTGGGTCGCCCCAGGCCTGACGCGGCACGCTAGGCGGCGCCGCGGGAGACATTGTCCTGCGCATGCAGAGTGGTAGACATTGCGTAAAGATTGGATTTGCCATCGTTGACTGGTATACCATGGTGCATGGTGGAACGTGCGCAGGACTTGCTCCCTCCCTTGCCCTGGCCGCGCGCTCAGGCCCAGCTAGGAGGCGGTACAACATGCACTGCTCGTCCTGTAAGTGTAGGTGCACACCCTTACATGCCACGACGCACGAGCCAACAGGACGTGCGCAGTAACACCATGCACGTACCACTTTCATCCGATTGACGTCGGCGTGCCAGGGCGACCTAACTAGGCATACCTCACCCCACAGCAGGCATCCCGTTCCACGTCCATTCGTTGCCATACCTGGACTGTAGTTGTTGCTGCTGCTGCTGCTGCTTAGGAGGGAACGACGGGGATTGGCGGAAGCCGCCCGGGCTGCCAACCGCACCAGGCGTGCCCGCCGCACTGCCCGCTGCTGTGCCTGGCCCCTGCTGCTGCTGCTGCTGCTGCTGGCGCGCCATGAGGCCCATCCACTGCTCAAAGTCGCGCTGCAGGCGCGTCTTGGATTGCTCCATCAGCATGTGGAGGTGCTCGATCTCCTTTTTGAGCTCCCGCAGATCTGAGAAGGCATCCTTGTACCGCACCTTCTCCTACACATCACACACACACACACACCACACAAGCATTACAGCATGTGTTTGGCTTCAATGGTGCATCTCATGGCAACTGGACCCGCCCACAGACCGCCCCTCATGCTGCCATCGCCCCAGCACGCTGTCATCGCCAGTGAATGACAGTAACTCAATCAACCCACAAACAATCCAACATCCATGTCGCAACCAGAGGACTGCCTCCGTTACTGTGAGCTCCATATCAAACTATATCTGTCTTATTACTACATCCAGTCTGCCCAGCGGCCGTGCTTTGCAGCGCTTTGCAGCGGTGCTCGCAGTGCTCCGCAGTGCGTTTCAGCAGTGCGTTGCAGTGATTTGCACTGCCTCGCCGTGCTTGTGCTGACTCACCCTCTCTATGAGGTCCTTGCAGCGCGCCTCTTCGGGGTCGTCCTCGTCCAGGTGGGGCTCGGGCGCACCGGACGCAGCGGCCGCCATGGAGCGCTGCACGCGGCGCTGCTCTATGAGCGCCTTGAGCTCGTTGATCCTGGCCTGTAGTGTGCGTGATTGCATGAGGCGCGGCAGGTGTTGACATGTGCATGGGCAGGACAGCATCTCACGCTGCACGCTGCTCACATGACACCCAACCCATCTCCTCTGGTGGCCTGCAAGACCACAGGGATCTACAGTCAATCAATCCATCAACCGGTCAATCACGTATGACTGCGCTGCCTCATACCTCCTACTACTAGGTGTCTTCCTCTGGGAAGCACACAACAGCCTGTGCTTGGTGGATGTCCAAGTCACGGTACATGCTCTCCCACCTTGGTGTCGTTGACAGCTGCCCCCGCCGCCTTGGCAGCATCGTACTTGGTCTTCAGCAGCAGCTTGTTCTCCTCAATAACCTGGGGGAGGGGCCAGGGCATGCAGCAAGGTAGGTGTCCCGCCAACGAATCATCAAATACGGTAACAAACAATAGCAATGGTGCAGTCCTTTCTGGACCGATTAAACGCGCCAAGACCCCAACGATGATACTGTCAGATGCCGGTGGCATCCTTAGTACGATACCTAGCACATGCGCTTGTGGTTTCGCCAGCCCCTAAGCGTGTGGTCAAGATATGTTATCTCCGGCACACGTGCAAATAACTGTGCGGTGCCAAGGGCGAGTTGCTGCCTCGTCGCTTCGTCCTGTCAGGCCTGCCCCGGCCGCGGCTGAAACCACCACCACCACTGCCACCGCTGCCACCACCACCACCACCGCCGCCACCACCACCACCACCACCATCCTCTCACCTCGTTCTGGCGGTAGCTCTTCCGGAACAGCTCAAACGCCTTGTTGCGGTCCGCCAACAAATTTGTGTTCATCAGGGTGGCCATGTCGTCGCCGCCGCCTCCGTTCCCGCTCACGCCCGCCTCCCCGCCGCCTCCCCCCTTGACCGGCACCCCCCCGCCTGACCTATCTACCGAGCCGCTGACGCCGTTCATGGCAGGGCTGCTGCCGCTGTATGCGGGGCTGCTGGCCGGCCAAGCTGTGCTGGCAGCAGCAGCGGCGGCGCCTGCAGGGAACGGGCTGTTGCTGGAGCTCGTGGAGAGGGCGCCATCACCTCCCGCTGTCGACCCTGCCAGGTTCGGCCCTCCCTTGCCTGCATCCCACACATAAGTATGCAGAGCAACTCGTTATGAAATACGGCCATGCCTTCACTGTATGTGGCTGTACATGTGTGCAACGGTGGCTGTCTATGCATCACCCACCCGCACATTTCTTCGGAACTCGTTGGAGGCAGCCAAGGGTCAAACACCCGGCCTTCTGATGCCATCAAGTACAACAATCTACAGCACAACGCCAAGCACCCATGGAGCTCTACAATGTGCAATCTAACGCCATCGCGTGCAAGCTATGTTTTACATCAGGAGCGTGTCGGCCCGGCCCCACCTGCTTCGCGGCGCTTGAGCATGCTGACCAGGATGTTGATCTCGTTGTCGCGCTGCGCCACCTGCAGCTTGAGCTTGCGCAGCTGGTCCTCCAGGTCACCCTCCCGGGCCCCGCCGCCACCTCCACCTCCGCCCCCGCCTGGCACGTGCGTGGCAGAAATCCGCAACGCAAACTTGCAACTTGAAGCATGTTACATCAGGAGCGTGTCGGCCAAACGGTCCTTGCTCTGCCCCCAGACCATTTGGCCAGAAGAGGCTCACCAACCGGAGCACATCTTTACATAATAAGCTAGCCAGTTGTAAGAACCATTGAACGCGACAGCATGCACTACTCGCACACGTGCGTGAACGCACCGCAACAGCACGTTGCCTGACACCGCGATTGCACGCACGAACCGTTCGCATCGGGCACACATGCACCTCCAGACATTGCTACTGATTGTCGTTTGACACTGACGCAAGGCTGTGGCTAGAGTACCGCAGGCAGAGGGTTTGACCAGTGTGCCGCACCGATGCAGCACGCGCACACGCACCTTCCATGCCTCCTCCAGGGCCGGGCCCCGCAGGCCCTGGGGTGCCGGGCGCTGTGCCGCCCCCTCCACCGGTCAAGCTCAGGCTGCTGGCCACGCCGCCCTTGCCGCCGCCTCCGCCCCCTCCGCCGCGCAGGAGCTGCTTGAAGATGTCGAACGCGGCCTTGATGAACATCATGCTGCCACCCAGGTTGAGCGCGGCGTCCCGGGAGTTGTCCTGCATGAATTTGGTTTGCATGGAGCCTGGAGGTTGTCCTGGTGCAGACCAAGCTTTGCGCTCCCACGAACACGATGATGGTGACAAAAGTCATTATATTGATCTGACCACCGCAATGATGCCTTCCGATACCGTAATGTTGACTTCATGGCCGCGTGGACAAACGAAGTGGTGTCGAATGACGTGAGGGGACCCTGAGGGCCCTGGGCTCCCGCCGCTCGGGTCAGGACCAGGGTCAGGACTGCCCAACTCCTGAGGGGGCCGTTCCGAGTGCGATCACCATATCCGGGCGCACTCAATGCTTGTGGCCCTTCACCCTCACCTGGCAGAAGGCCTCCACCTGGCCCTGCAGCCGCACCAGCTCGTCCGGCGTGAGCGGGCCGCGCTCGACCTCCTCGCCGCGCAGCAGGCGCACTTCGTCCTTGAGCTCGCGGATGTCCTGCTTGAGGCGGCGGATCACCAGCGCCGGGTCCATCTCCTCGTTCAGGCTCACCTGTAGGTGCGTGCACAAATGTGAGCGTGTGTTTGTGTGCGTGCGCAGTGTCAACAGTCTCAGCACATAGGCATAACATATGGGTACCGGTAGGGATGGCGATGGAGACGGCGGCGGCGGTACAGGCGGGGCAGAAGAGTTACGTGGGTCAGTGCAGGCGTGCACAGGGGTATCGGCAGCATTGGCATGCCGCACACAACAGGCCACGTACGCGTACGTGCTGGAAGCATGCGCACCCGCGCACGTGGTGGGATGATGATGCGAAAACAGCAAGCAACGTTCGTATACGTGCTGGGAGGATGATGCGTTGCGTGTCACCCACCTGGTTTCGGACCATGGCGACGCGCTGCGCGAAGCGGCAGGTGCTGATGGACTCGTCCAGCTGGTCCTGCGCCGGCGACATGGTGGCCACCATGACGGTGCGGCAGTTGCCGCCCAGGCTGTCCTTGAGCGCCATGGTCATCATGGAGTTGCGGTAGGGGATGTGCGGCCTGCGCGCCATAGGGACGAATGAATGTGACCAGAACGTGACCACATGCCACAAGGGAAAGGCTACCGTGGGGCGGCAGAAGAAATTTCCCAGTATTGCTGACCGATTCCACCATCATACGATTGATGGCATGTTGCCACAATGGTTTCTTATCGCAACAAACTCGTGTACCTGGCTTATGACCGTGCCGACGGGGGGGTAGTGTGCTGGAGCGAGTGTCCGGGTGCCGCGCTGCAGGCCCCACAGGCGCCCGCAGGGGCGTCTCTGTCCCTCACCACCTACCCTCCCACTATCCTGCCCCCGTTTGCCTTCCTCATTGCCTTCCCTTTCCCTCGCCCTTCCCCCGCCCTTCCCCGCTGCATGTACTCCGGTATCCTCGACAACCCCGTCAACCCGGCAGAGACACGCGTCAGGCGTGTGGTTGATGCATGACGCCTTTGCGTCTTCGCTGCTCACCTGTTCATGCCCATGGCCCTCTCCTGGAGTGCGATGATGACCTGCTCCAGGTAGTGAAGGCTGAGGTTGATGTACTTGGCCTCAGTCAGCGTCGTGCCGTCCACGCCCGTCTTGGACACGCGCTCGCTACCCGCCAGATCCACCAGGTTGAGCTTGGAGCGACGCACCAGGTCCTCACCCGCCTGTTTGATTGCACAGCGTGACAATATGAACACCTGATGTCACACGCGGTACCATTTCAAACAGCTCCGTAGGGGTAAGAGGCTGAGATGCTGAGATATGGTCACAAAGCTTGCCGTTCCTGCGGTTCTTGTTGTGGGAGGGATTCGACAAGCGCGCTGTAGCTGCAGCTGTTCATGGCGATGATGACGGGGTTGCTTCAGCACACGTGCTGACGTATGCAGGGAACAGGTAGCTCCTCCCTCGGGCCGACATCTGGGGATGTGCAGTGGCTCACTCAGCAACATTTTGTTTTGTCGTTTCAAGGCCTCCTGAAGCGCATTCTCCCCCTGACCCGATCCACGCTTTAACCAACGCTCAACGCCCGCCCCCGCCCCCCCTCCCCATCCCACACACACCTGTGCTCAAAAGGGCAGCTGTGTGCAGCTGCACGAGCGTACGCACTCGCCGACTGACCCACCTTTCGCGCCTCTATGTGTATGGTGAAGATGCAGTGGGAGCGTGAGGAGGCCTGGTTCATGGGCGTCTCGCTGATGGTGCGGTTGGTGTCGCCCAGGAACAGCTGCAGCGCAGCAGCAGTGGCAGCAGCAGCGGGCCGGCAGCAGCGGCAGCGGCAGGAGTGGTCGCCGTGAGTCAGCCAGCTGTACAGCACTGCTCATGCAATAAGGCAAGTCAATACACTACAAATAGGACTGCAACGTGGAGGTGGAGGTACAAGGTGTTAACGCATAGTTGCGCACCATGAGCACATGCCCAGAAAGTGCAGTATTAGGCACAGCACACAGCAAGCAGTACCGCACAAGCACTCCCATGCTTGCTGCGCTGTAGGAGTGAAGGCGAGTATCAGAGTTTGTGGCAGGGTCGCGTGTGCGCACCAGGTTCAAGGCCTCCTCCTCATTGTTAGCACGAGACATGGAGAGGTTGCGGAACGCGACCGTGCCATCCTCGCTCTCGCCGAGGTGCACCTGATCGCCATCACGCACACACGCATGCCACAAGCGCACACGCACACGCAAATCAGCATACGCATCACTTCATGGCCTCACGGGATGTATTCTGGATGTATTAATGTGTACATATATGTCAATACGTGCACACAAGCAGCCTGCTCGGAGCAGGGGTTTACCACACACGCTGTTGTATTTGTAGCGGCGCCTCGCTGCTCAGTGGCTGGCAACAGTGTCTGCTTGCACCTACTCGTGCTAAGCACATTTTCATTCACATGCTCGTAGTCAAACTCATGTGACCGTGCTATTGTGCCTTTGGTATGCTGTAATACGCAGGCGCAAGCCATAGGCTACAGGCACGCAAGGCCTCCCTGGATGAGGCGCAATAGCACCGTACCAAACCCTACACTGTAACCCCTACGCTCCGGCTGCCCACAGCGCTTTTCCAGCCCGATTGGGCGTTTTACATCACTTGATATGTGAGTTGCAGCTGACCTGCTTGACAACTCAGCCCCCAGCCCTCAGCCCTCAGCCATGCACGTCAGTGACTGCGCCGCCACGCTGACCTGCGTGATATCAAACTATATGCAGATTATGTGTGAGCTATCGCTGACCTGCGTGAGGTCCTCCATTGCCTTGATCTCGCGCTCGGCATCCAGCAGGTCGTAGCCGTTCTCGTTGTAGAGCTCCAGGTAGGAGATGTGCACCTGCACAGCGGCAGCAGAGGGCGGCGGGTGGGGGGCCGGAGGGCGATGCGTCACGCGGCAGCAGCAGCTGCAAGCACCTCGTGAGCGTGGTCATGCTAAGCGTTGGGGTCGATTCATGCATGCACCTGGTAAGGTTAGGATGCGACCGTGTTAGGTGAGGATTCCAACCTAAGCTGATCGCATTGGTCAAATGGAATCCACACATGCGTGCACATAACTTTGCCAGCTTTCAGGGGCTTCCGGCTCAGCGTGGCCGCGACGGTTATAGCTGGCTCACTGGCTGCATGGGCTAGGGCGGGAAACAGGACTATGTGTGTGTCGCCCAGCAAACAGCCGACCCAGCCGGCGCTGAGGGCAAAGTACCGCCACGCCGGAGCGCACCTGCGACGTTTGCGGGCGTGCAGCAGGCACATGCTGCATGGCCGCGGCACACACGCGGGTTGGGGGCATGCATGCATGCGGGTCACCCATCCTGTGTGCAGCTGCAGGTGCAAGATTGTTTCCGCCACGGTGTGATTGCTGGGTAGTTCTGCTGAGTCTGAATGTGCCTGACATAAGGCTCCGTGAAAGGCCCAGCCTCCGCCCAGCTACTATACACCGGCAGGCGCCGGTCTATGATGCCTGTGTTGCCGCCGCACAACGTGAAATGCAGGCGGACTGTGTGACGCAGCGGCAGGCGGGCCTCGCCGCGCACTGAAGCACATCGGCCAGTTCTCCTGCATGGGTTGGCAGCGCTGCATCGGCTTTGCGCACTGTGTCTGCACGCGACGCCTGCGATGGGCTGTGGCTGCTGCCCTTGTGGGTGGAGCAGAGTGCGACAGGTGGACGCGGCCACTGCCAACGCTCCACTGCTGCTGCATGCTATCGGCGGAAGCAACCGTCAGTGCTTTGACTGCTTGCATGCATCCGATGCGCGCGCACGTGGCAGTGCTGTCGTGAAGCATGATAAAGCAGTGCCCTAACGAGTTATCGCTGCGCTGATGGCTGCACGGCAAGGTACTGTAGTGCCCGTCTGGAGGCCATCGCGCACCCCTTGCTGCAGCCGTGGCAGCGGAGAATGCACGCCAGCCTACAATGGTGTGCGCTGCCCTGTCTGCCATGTCGGAGCGCACACCTCTTGCAGCAACGACCATGCCAGCATGTCTGCTGCTTGCCCGCAGGCATGCACCTGGTGTACGGTATGTGCGTGTGCAGAAAACGAGCTGAAATGCGGACGCGTCGCTCGGTGTGTCAGGTTCAAACAGGCAAGCGTGTTGACGGCACCGCGCCAAACAGACAAGGCCCTCACCGAGAATTGATAATCGCTGCGCTTGGATATCTCCGTAAATATCGAGGATATTGTGCGCGGGATGATACCTCTGTCCACGTAGCGCTCTGGCCCTCCAGTAATCGTAAACGTCTTACCGGAGCCGGTTTGACCATATGCAAAGATGGTGCCATTGTATCCCTCCATCGCACCGGACACAACCGGCCTTGCAACACGCTCGAAGACCTGGGGCATGTGTTCATGCGGTTTCAGGACGCGACTGAGCACGCACGCGCACAATAAAAGGACCTTCAGCATTGCGGTGTACCACTCACAGGCTTGACAGAAAACCCCTACCTCATCTTGCTTTGCTTCTGCTGTGAGGATTCCATTGAACCTGAACTCGTAGTGCTCTCGCTGGTTGTTCACCAAGCCTGCTGACAAATCCCTGGGAATGTTGAACGCCAGCAAATTGTCATCTGTGTCAACTGCAACCCTTGCAGACGATCGTTGTACAGGTTTTATCCTGACATAAATGTCAATGTTGCTGTTTTCGCCTGCCTTTGACATGGCTGCAAGTGCGACGGATTCACGCAGCTGGGTTATACTCTCATGGTTGCACAACGACAGCGCAGTGGGTGAGGAGCGGGTATGTAAACTCTGCGCAGTCTGCACATGTCAACCTGACAACACACGGCTAGTTCTCAGTGGCAGCCTGATGCTCAGATTGACCGCAGCGTGCGGACTAAATGCGATGGTATCATAATGGCAAGCAGTAAAGAACGTTTAGGGTTGATACTTTTCATCCACGTCTTACCTGGTATATATTCACACTTCCCTGGGCCGCAAGGCCACTGTCAAATGCCCCTGGACGTTGCATCAGTGAAACTCACGCACTGGAACAAAGACGTGTATGAGCCGTCTGATGTGGGTGCGGCTGCTCCAGTGACGGATTGAGTGCCATGTCTGCTGTGCAACGTTTGTGCACACACGGCGCACACCGCGCCAGCTTAACAATCCTGTACGCTGCGTCTGCCAACAGGATACGTTCTTGCTTGCGGATGCCTTGCTTGAGCAGTCTACCAGCTGGAAGCACACACGGCCACTGAGGTAGGCGTGCAACCTTTGTGAGCCTGCCGCTCTGTGCAGCTGTGCCGTGTATGGCGACGGCAAGACCTTCACACTTTTGTGGTTAACAGGATCGTTGAACTTGGCTGTGGAAGCGGCTACGTGATATGCTCAATAGCTCTGTTATTGAAGCAACTTGGCCTACACGCGCACCTATTAGCTATCGACCATAATGTGGCCGCTGCTGAGGCCACACGAGCAACGCTACAAGCACATCAGGTGCGTCGCAGCCCTACAATAAGTCAAGCGATTACTCAGCACTTCGTTCAGGCTAGTACATGATTATTGCTGCTTGGCTGTACGCTCATACCTCCTGGTCTGAAGTTGGATACGCTTCGGGAGGGGGTCCCAAGCAGCACACGGTTTGCAGTCATGTGAACATGGGCTGTACTCGTACCATACCTACCCCACTGACTGCACAGGTACCAGGGGTGGACGTGCTTGTGTGCGATTTGTTCGAGCCACTGCTGCCTCATATCGCTGGCAACATAGACATCCTGGTGCGTATCAATTCATGCTGGATGGATCCCGTGATGTGCTGCTGTGAAGTGTGAACTGTGGATAGCCAGCAGCCGAACCTGGCAGCATAGCATGCAGCAGGATCTTATACAATGCACCACTGTTGCCATGCGGATGCTTTCCCTGGCACTGGATACTCACCGCGGATTGCCACATGCAACAACTTATCATGCGAGTGGTTGGCTCACGGTGAACGCATGAGACATGGTCACATGGACAACCTGATTTGTGTGGCATTGTGAATGCCAGGTGTTCAACCCGCCCTACGTGCCAACACCGGACGAAGACGTGGGCGGGCGTGGCATCGCGTCTGCCTGGGCGGGCGGGCACCGGGGCCGTCGAGTTATTGACCGCGTATTGCCACAGGTGCAGCCCAGGTCATCTGGTTGCTTCAGACCAGTGTTGCAGCCGTTGTTGTGATGGTGATTGGTACAGTCAAGCACTTGTGTTCACATTATTGACTTGGTGTACGTATTTCCCCTCCATGCTCCACGAGTCAGGTGCCGAAGCTGCTTTCGGCCAACGGGCAGCTGTTCATGGTGACAGTGTCAGAGAACCAACCCCAAGGTATGCACATGGTTTGTGTTGTTCCTTTGCCAGCAACCCACAGCAACCTACAGCAATACAGTGTGACGATGCCCTTGCATCGTGTGGTGACCACAGGCATTATAGCACAGCTGGCCCAAGAAGGATTTCAAGGTGCGTTGCAAGCAGCATGCACTTGCACGTTACCCCTGTGATATGCCAAACCACCAGCATGCGGTGATCCATGCACTTGCTCGTAAGTTCGCAATGTGCCCATGTAGGAAGCGTCAGTCAGTTATGCACCAGCTGATACAGGTGACCTGCATTCCGTACATCACCACTCATGGTCTCACTGTATGCAGGCAACATTGTGGCGAGGCAGCAGGCGGATGAAGAGGAGCTCAGCATTGTGCTCTTACAGCGAACAGTGGCAGGCGGTTCCCAGCAAGCAAACAACCATACTGTAACGCATAGCACATGAAGGCAAGTGTCCTTGGTCATGCTTGCTCGTAGCACGCGGTGCGACTGATGCTTGCGCGTCCGCGAAAGGCAAGCACGCAGCTGGTTTCCCAAAAGCACTTGCCAGCTAGTTGAACATGCCCAGCACAAGGGTTTGCAAGCCATCACCACAGTGGGTTAAGACAAGAGATACGCCGCATACTCAGCACATACCACATTCAGCAGACCCGAGCGCAACAGCGACTGGCGGCCAACAATGTGGCTTCCGAGCGCGCGCTGCGACAAAATTGGGCAGGCCTCCGTTCCTGGCTGGGCAAAACAAGCTCCACGGGGGTTTGCTGTAAGCAGGCTGCAAACACAGCTTTCTCGTCTGCTGCACACCTCCCAGTTCTGAGCTCCAGCAACGCTGGGCGCAAGCTGTGTCCATAGCGCTGAGACTGGCAACTTGCTGTGCCTTGGTCCCAGACCGTGCCATGGTCACGTCCTGCTGTGACTGCTTAAACCTTCACGGCGTCCTTTGGCACAACAACCTTGACGGGAGCTGCGAAGAACAAAAAGCGGCACACGTTCAGGTCCACAAAATGGTCACGAAGACGGCGACACAACAACACATTAACACATTAACAGACAAAAGATGGTACGCTGGACTCGCACAAGCATGCAGGCAAACCAAGCAGCCAAAACCAAGCAAACGCAACGCAACGTCGTGGCCGCAAGCGACATTTTGCCATCGCGGCTGCACCTTGTTGACCGCTCCGTTGCCACCAGCACACAGTTACAACAAGAAACTCTATGTTTGACCACAAGTGCAACTGAAGTGTGCTCCCAACTTATGCAGGCTTGCACCACACTGCGCACACGCACCAGGCTGGATGATGTATGCCTTCTTGAGCAAGTTGCCCACGGTCTCCGACGGCAGGGCACCGTTGCTGAGCCACTTCTTAATGGCAGGGGCGTTCAGGTTGGTCTCCTTCTTCAGAGGGTCATACCAGCCCAGATACTCCAAAGGCCTGCCATCCCTCCTGTCCTTGCTCTCAATTGCCACCAGGCGATAGAATGGCAGCTTGGTGCGACCGAAACGCTGGAAGCGGAGAGCTACGCGGTTCTCAATGACGGTCATGGTCCTGGAGACCCTGACAACCGGTGCGCGCGACGCCGTGAAGGGCTTTGCATTGCCAGTGAACGTCTTGGTGGGGGCGAAGCAAGCCTGCATTTTTGCGCGGTTGGTGGTACGTGCAGAAAAGTTGCGAAGGCACACCTCGCCTGAGTGGTGACCGTGGCGTAAGAAGGGACGCCGTGAAGCGGGCTGCTTGAAACCTCAACACCAGCCCCACAAAGTTGCAAGCTCCAGGGGGGCCACGGGTGCAGGCCGAATTTTCGTTACACCTGTAAGCCCTAGCGCCCACCCAGCGGCGAACACATACATGGCCTACACAGCAAAAGGGCTTGCATACTGCGGTGAGTTGTGCACTGAGGTTGCAGTGAGCGCGCCGCCACGGATCTGCTGCGGCCCACACGCCTGCTGTGCGCTCAGGCATCCCGTCGCCAGGACTCGTGTAGGGTGTGCGAACTGCAGACAAGTTTGTGTCGTACCAACACGCCACAAACTGACCATGCCCCGCAGCACGGCGGGCACCCTGTAGGTGTGCCCGCCCGTGCGCCAGTACAATGTGCGCCCCATGCAAAGTGTACGCAACAAAGCACACGCCCAGCCCCGGAAACATACGTACTTCACCACTACTGACAGACCGCAATCACCACAGCCAGCGCGCCGCCAGCTTATGAGGACCGCAAGCAAAATCGGGTGCAGTAGTCAGCGGCCGGGTCAGCTTGTTTAGGATGAAGTCGAACCCAGACTGACATGCGCACTACACGGCCCCACGGGAAGCGTATGCAATGCACAGCCCGGGCGCGCACATGCGCAAGCTGCTATGCATGCAGTAGCATGCTCGCAAGCCGGCTCCCTCTCTCTCAGCAACTCAGAACGCTGGCCTCGCCCCTGCATCCGTACCCGTGCGTCAGCCAGCCCGGAGGGTGCATACCACCCGAGCGAATACCGGGGAGAGTAACACATAGGTAAATCAGGCGGCTATGGGTGCGTCAGTTCCATTACGCCTGATGTACAGGAATGTTGTGCAGGTGGAGTACAGCTGAGCGAGGGTGCTGAACGGCTACTGAAAATTTAACGACCGCCCCGCCTGCCCATACGAATTCTGCAGATCCCATAGCTGCACACAGCTGGCAGCAGGGCAACGACACACGCCGTTGTCGTATGCATTGCCGCCAGTCCCGGCACGCATGCAGACAGCGGATTGCCACAGGCCAGCGCTATCCCTGAGGGCTGAGGCTCTGCAGTCCACCCACCCCCCATACCAGGCCAACATGTACCAAACTCTACTGTTAATGCTTTATCATGTAAAAAGTGCACACCGCCTTGTTTGTCTACAGACGCCTCGTTTGGGTGTGTGAAAGCATCACTGGGGGACCGACAATAGTGGGAAATGAGCCGCTGTGCACGCATTTGGTTGCACTGCTCAGGACTGTGAAGCTATGAGTGGGTACCAGCCTGTTGGCTGAGCGCCTGCGAGAGTCTTTCTGGGCCAGAGTGCTCCGAATTCAAGCAGGCGTGTTCAGCTCGCGGGCTCACCACCCAGCAGGCCAAGGATGCCTCAGGCTCTGCAGGGCACTTTCTATTCTTATCAGCCTGTGAAGAAGCTCGGCCAGGGAGCTTTTGGAGAGGTCAGTTGCGCCTGTTCGAGTTGTGCCTGTCCTGCCTGCACGCTTGGGGGCCTGCTTGGGGCCACAGTGCACAGCTCAAAGCGGCGATGTGCTGCAATACCTTGCAAACATTGCCTTTGCGATGCTATTTCTGATATCAGGTTACCCTTGCTCGCGTGCTGGAGACTGGTGAAGTGGTGGCACTGAAACGCATCCCCGTCCGCAGCACAGATGGTCTGCCGGACAACGTCGCCCGAGAAATCAAGTCCCTGCAGTGCATCACACACCCAAACGTTGTGTCTCTGCTGGACGTGTTTGCTAAGGTGGGCTGAGTAAGGTTGTCAGTTACTCCATCGTGCCGCTCCCCTCTGACGCGCATGGTGCACGCGCGCAGTAGGGGGCGCGCCTAAGCGTGGTCCTGCTTAGCAGCCCCAGAGCCCCCCCATAATGTGCGACACACCAGCACTGCAAACGTGGCACCATTCACTATTCCCGGCAGCCATCGGCTGCCGCTTCAGATCGCTTAGTCCCCGCCCGCTTCCTGGAACCTGCATCGTCGTATGGACAATAAACCAGCGCTGCCCAGCGTGTGCCATGGGTGCCATCGGTGCCAGGATGCATTGCCCAGCCCATGCTAGCATGCACCGTGCCATGCGCCCTCAACTTGTCGCCACCCGCACGCTTCACATTTCACATACTCGGCACTTCACATGCTCTGCATTGTTTGTACAACTGTACTTCAGGGCCAGGCGATCTACCTAGTACAAGAGTACTGCATCACGGACCTGGCCAGCTTGGTGAGGTCGTCCTGCCAACCACTACCAGAGGCCATCGTGAAAGGCATTCTGGTGCAGATCCTTCGCGGCATGCATGCCTGCCATGCAGAAGGTGAGCACGCGCCGAGCAAGCAGCTGGTCAGCACGGAGAATGCAGGGCATGTTTGCCGTCACACAAATGTTTGAGCAAGGCTTGCACTGTGCAGCTCTGTGGAAAGGTTTTCCCCGTGGCATGCCGCTTGCAGTAGTGGGTGGGGGTTGCTGTCGTGCGTTTGAAGCCGTGCGTCAAGACAAAGGCAGCGTGCAACCACCGCTCACGCCAGGTCAGCGCCACATGTGCGTACATGGTCGTACAGCCATATGGCATCCGTGAGCCAGGTTGCTTGCTCCTCTGCTTCGACAAATCCTCCCCTTCCCCCTCCCCCTTCGCCTGCCCCTGACAACCAGCCCGGCGGCGTGCAGTAGGGTTGCACACTTGCACCCATGGATGTGAGCATCCCTCCTGCGCACATCCAGGCGCGGTTTTCTGGTGGTGGGCGTGCGCACAGCACCAGACCGTGCAGCTGAGCAGCTTGTCCTGATGGCGTCAGACCTCGCTCACCCCTTCATATCCGAAACGCACGAAAGCGGTCATGCATGCGGGATTGCCGGTCCACATGATGCACTCCCATGCACCAGCATCCCGCCCTCGGTGAGAACTTCGTGTTGTTGTTTTCGTGTTGGTGCCGCCAACATGCTCAGGCATCATGCACCGCGACATGAAGCCCTCCAACGTGCTCCTCAGCCACGAGGGCGTCGTCAAGGTCGCCGATTTCGGCCTGGCGCGCCCGCTGGCGCCCCCCGCGCGCCCCCAAGCCGCCGCCGCAAGCGCAAGCGCGGCTGCAGGGAGCGGCGGCGGCGGCGGCGCAGCGCCGCCAGAGCCCCGCGCGGTCGCGTACACGCACACCGTGGCCACGCGTTGGTACCGCGCCCCGGAGCTGCTGTTTGGCGCGCGCGTGTACCATACGGGCGTCGACATGTGGGCGGTCGGCATGACGCTCGCGGAGATGCTCGGTAGGTGTGAGGCAGGCGAGCAATGCGCTGACGGCTGTTGTGGCAATGTAAAGCAGGAAAACAACCATGGTGAAAGGCATTAGCACGCAATGCACACCACTTGCCCCTGCCATGCTGTTGCCCTGGACCATGCAGCGCTGGCGCCACTGCTGCCTGGAGAAAACGACATCGACCAGCTAGGCAGGGTTATCGCTGCGTTCGGCAGCATAGAGGCCGCGTGGCCGGGCGTGGCGTCGACGCCGGACTGGGGCAAGGTCACGTTCCCGCACGCGCCGGCGCAGCCGCTGGATGCATTGCTGCCGGGGGCGCCGCGCGGAGCGCTGGCGCTGCTGGGAGAGCTGCTGAGGTGAGGTGAATCCTTGCCACACTGGCAGCAGTGCCTGGCTGTGCAATACACTGCCTCTGTGCGTCGGTGGCGGGGCATGTCTTTGGGCATCATTTGCATTTTGCCACTGTACTGTCATCGCTGCCACCCACTGCGTGTGTGAGCCAGGCTTCCCGCTAACGGCGCTGTGCCCAGGCTGTACCTACGTGAAAGCACCGTTATCTTGATCTGTCAGGAGCGTGTGTCCCGACCTGACCTGTATGCGGCGCTGGTGCGTTGGCCATTTGGCCTGCATGCACCATCTACTTGCTCCTGCTCCTTGCTCTTGTCAGCATGCCACCTATCCGACTATTACCTACCTGCTGTATCGCGCTCCCGCTGCAGCCTTGACCCAGATCGGCGCCCCTCAGCGAGCGCCGCGCTGGCTCATGCATACCTAGTGGAGCAGTCGCCGCCGCCAGCCACCAGCCAGCAGATAGCGGCCTGGGCGGACTCCGTCATGCACCCGCCCTCGTTCAGCCTGGACCTCGAGCTTGAGCTGTGACGGTTTGGAACACGGCCCGAGGTGACCACCCCAGTTGCCGAGCCAGGAATGGACCGAGGTCAACACATTGATTGATTGATTCATTGATTCCCCCCCACTTGGGTATTGCACCACACCGCACCCTTGATTCATTATCTGACTTGCTTGGCAGCCGGCGGCCTCGTCGACCAAAATGCCACGTGCAGTGTGATGTCTGTGATGTGTGCTCATGCATGCAAACTGGCGATGAGGGACATAGCTGCCAGCGGACCTAAAGCGAATTTCACCCCGAACTCCTCATCACACACAGTTAGAGCTCTCCTCCTTGTCCTGCGGCAGCAACGCATGCTTGCTTCGCGTCTGCATGGCCTGTCGCCTGCAGTGCGCACGCTGATGTTGTGCTGTTGGCCGTGCGAGGCGCATCATTGATTGTGAACTGGCGCATCAGTGAGGCATCATACACTGACAGGCACTCACATGAAGTTCATGCCATGCGTGGCATGTGGCGACCTGCCCAGCTAAGGTGTGTGTAAATTACAGGCATGCATGAATGTTCTTCACGTGGGAGTGCTAGGAGGTCATGAGAAGGCCCCCGCACACAGTAATGCACACAGCGTGGACGGGTGATTCATGTTTTGTTTCACACTGAATGTCAGTATGAAACAGGCCATAGCCCTGTAGGCACAACAGCAACGGTCTGACGCCATGCATGCTACAGGGTGTGGCCCCGACTGCTCAGTTTTCGTGCTTGGACTTGAGAGTTGGCATTTTGGGGCGTGTACAGCACATATACCCTATTATTCAAGCCTTATCTGGCCGCGCTGAGCTCTCAGGGCGGCCCTAAGCCTCTGGATGGCAGGGTCAGTCATATGTAAAACAACAACGTTCGCAACGCACTGGCAAGCACGCATCAACGCATGTATACGCATTATGGCATGTGCTGGCTCTGTTTGCATTCAGGAGTCTCTCAAGCGACAACAGCGTACGTTGCACACAACTCGCTTGAGGCGACAGTCCAGTAAGAGCGACACAGCCCAGCTCAGGCTCATCACTGATGCATACAAACAGCCGGGCCCTTCTCCAACACTTCTCCAGCAGCACGATACATAAGTGAAGGAATGCAGCACGATGCAGGCACGATGGTAACCGGTGAAGATGGCTGAAATCGGGTTGAGTTGAATAACGTTGACGTCCAACCTGTTGTCCATGATTGTTCAAAAGCTCGGCCTGAGTTACTCAGTGGCAGCATGAGCGAGTGTGAAACGGTGGGGGCTGCATGTCGCGACATTGCGGCAGTGGGGTTGTGGGTAGGGCGGGCGGCGTGGTTTCGGAGGCAGGAGCGCGAGGGCATCATGGACTCGTGCATGTGGCAGCCTGGGACCTTCAGCATAGGCCACATGGCCTCCGCAATCCTCCAGAATTCCTTCACAGCTGCTGTCGGAGCACCTGCTTCATGACGGGTTGTTCAAAAGTCCTTTTCTGACAGCTTGAACTCATTGGCCTGCATTCCGGGCAGGTTTCAGTGGCACACGGGCGCGTGACACATGGGCGAGGGCCAACGCACGCATGACGACGCGTTGCAGGCCGGCTTGCGGGGCACACTCCAGAAACTGCGATGATGCAGTGCTACGATGATGCTATCTCACGATCATGACAAGCTCATTGTGTGTCTGACAAGTGACAACCCAGTGACGCAGCATGCATGGCCGCAATCCCTGTGATGCGAGTGGGCAGCTTGCTGAGTGCGTTGACAAGTACAAGCGACCACTCGACCAGGGTTGCGTTTTCACTGTGCAAGGGTGCTGGATGCCACACAGACGTGCACAATCGACAAGCACGCACGTCCTGAGCAAAACACATGCAACGGGCACAACTGCAGGTGGATGAGGGTCTGCTGGTCAAGCTTCGCCACCCTTGACACGGGCCCCTGCGAACGCCCTGCCAGGTGATGAACTGGTGCAATGACAGTCTGGTGCGATCCCTCCCAACATGTATGTACATCGTGGACGCACCCAGCTCAGTTGTAGTAGTATAGTGCATAGTGTGGTGCATGCATAGTGTGGTGCATGCATAGTGTGGTGCAAAGTAGACGACATGGTGCTGCATGTAGGTGTGATGCGTGGGTACAGGTGTGCACCGTGCACCACATCGTCCTGGCCAGGGCATTCACCACCGGCCACAGCGCGGGTGAGTCTGTTCCCCACCTTCATTGCTGTGAAGGTCTTGCGTGCTATGTGGACGTAATGCGTGGGTATGAGTGGATTGAGGGACTTGAAGTCATCCTGCAGGGCAATGGGTTGGCGGTCAGCGGCAGCGGGAATTGCTTGGCAGAACAATGCACCTCATGACCCACACCAAGCGCCCTGACAGCCAGCATACTGTGCGAGCCCGTGTGACCCACATCGCTGAGCATGTGTGGCGCGGCGAGCATACTGCAGTACCGAATACGCAGGATGGATGCGGTGACACACCGTGACAATTTGACTTCGGTAGGATAGGATCACTCAAGAGCCCCCAGCACACACATGCACACGGGTGCACTACGCGTTCCTCTCGATTCCGTTTGCCAGCTTGCCACCTTATCCGATGCTACACACACAAGCAAGGCTCACGTGGGAGGACAGTGCGTGGACGACAAAGTTACAGACAACAACGGGCCGGCTGACGCTTACCGGGTAAGCCACAAAGACCATGAGGGGAATCATCAGGGCTATCCAGGCTATCTGTACAATACATATCAGCAGCAAGAATGCACCCCTCGTTGCACAAAACTGTTAGGGTATGTGCGCCGTTTAAGATGCAAATGGCACAGCAGTGAGCGCAGCTTACCGCCACAAGAGGCAATCCCATTACCACGCCAGGGTGTGCGATGGCCTCAGTCTGCAAGTGGAAGATACAGCAAGAACGCTCACGCTGACGGTGACTGCGCCCAAACGAACGGCCCGCACGGGCCCCGCACACGTGTGCAAGCACAGAAACATACAGGAGCACCGCGTCAAGCTTACATGGATGTAGTGCATTATCCCATAAAAAACGCATGACATGCTTATCCTGCAAAGCATACAAACACAGCGTCAGCAACCTGACCATTCGTGCACTTGTGCATGCTGACGCACAGCGGAGGGTCTGAAGCAGGCGTACCCCAAGATGACAGCGCCAAAAGCTTTGGGAGTCACTTTATAACCCTTCTTCTTGTCTATGATACCCGTATTGCTCATGTCTGCGAGCCTGAGGGAGTCTTAATGCAACGTGGAAAGGTCGAGGGTTTCCGGAACACTTTGTGAAGTGGGTTGGGCGGATACGCACAAAGTCACGCAATGGGGTTTATATGCAGTTACCAATGTCACCATTCGCCCTGTCGTCAAAGTGCTGCTTTTGGCTCCCAATGCGGATTGCCGCCCCTGTTGGCATTGCAAAGAAGGCGCACCATAGCTAGGGCAGGCAGCAGCTGCCAAAGCAAGTCTTCGCGACCCTCATCCTACACTGCAGACGCCATGTTAAAGCGCAAGGTAGCCAGATTTGCTTTTGCCCGTTAGTTGCACCTGCCGCTGGCGACGCACGCGTTGCCAACACAATGCGCTCGTTCTCACTGCGCAGGGGAGACCCACACCGCCTCAGACCACACGAAAGGGCCAGCTTCATATTAAGCTTCAGGAGCAACGGACGAGGTAGGGCAGCACTTCCCTAGCAAATTTGCCGAGTGAACCTTCGAGCATGCCTGCTGAAACGGATGCTGCCGCCGGGTGTGTGCTGCAGCGTTGAAGCACGTCAGAAGTGGCTACACCATGCAATTTGCAAGGTTCTCCCCAAGGTAAGCGCTTCAACCTGCAAGCCCACGTGCTCCTGGGCATGCGTCCTGCCGAACGGCACCTCAGAAAGCGCGCCGCTTCTACGTGCAGGTGCTGAAAAAGGCCAAGGTCTTTGAGGTCCGGAAACTGAACCGCCGGATAGCCCAGGCACGGGACGGCAAAGCAAAGAAAGGTATGTTTGCCCGAGTGCACAAGCTTGGCCAACAGGGCCGCCGACGGTTGGGCGCTCTATGCCCACTCCCACCCGCACACCCACCTGCACTCGTTTTCAGTGCTTGCAGGGCGGGGCGAGGATGAGGGCAAGCTTCAGGCGCAGCTGCACATTGCCAAGCATGCGGAACTTGAGCCCTTGGCGCTGCTGGTAAGGGGGCCCCGCCGGGCACAACTGACGTGCGCGTGCATGTGCGCATGCAGGTGCGCGTGGTTCGCGCCATAGGGTGCATAACTGCATGTCCTGGCTGCACACCTCCTTCCAGAGCAGGGCAAGTCCATGTGTCACGCAGGACTGTGTATGAGCATGGTGTATTTAGTGCATTGCTGTATCCACGTGGACAACCCGCCTGGGCATGCAGGTTCCAACCACGCGTGATGTTAGGGCATACGGTATACCATGCACCGCAGCGAGTTTACCAGGACAGGGGTTGTTTAATATTCGGCCCTGTAGCCATGCGGCCATTCAGCGCCAACAGATTGGGTAGCTGGGGGGGTACTTGCCGGCGAGGAACGAGCTTGCGAGCATAAGCCCGTTTATGGCAAGAGCGCATGGCGCCCATGGCGCCCGCTGCATGCCAGTTGGTCCCTTTCTGGGTGCAGTTGCTTACCCCCGATCGTGAGGCATCAGGCATGCTTATGGCAAGGCAAGGCATGGATGGGCACATTCAACAGTTGCAACGTGTGCTTGCCTGGTGGTGTTGATGGCGCCGCAGGCAGCCCAACGGGCCGGTTTCCCACCAGAGCTCGTGGCTGCAGCCGTAGCACCACGTCAGCGCCCAGCAGCCAAGCGCGGGCCCAGCTCGGGCCCGCCGACAAGCGCCGCTGCCCCTGCAGTTGACCCCACCGTACAGCCGCAAAGCGCACCCGCAGCTTCGGCTTCAGCAGCAGCTCAGGCGCATGCACGCGCAGAAGCGGGCGCTGCTGCCGTGCCGCCCACGAGCGGCGGGCAGCGCTCAGGCGCCGCAGGTGGTGATGAAGCACCGCGCAGCGAGGAGGCGGCAGGGGAGGCGGCGGGTGGTTCTGGAGCTGCTGCCGCCGCCGCCGCCGCCGCAAGGCAGGCAGTGTCGTTGCGCCTGGTCAAGGCGTCGTGCGTAGCCAAGCAGGTGACGGAGCTGCTAGCGGAGTACACCAAGCGATTTGGGTCAGGTGAGCCAGCGCACAGCGCGATGTGGGTAACGTACCAGTGTGCACCCAGTGGACTTGATTTGGGTCATCACATGCATATGCAATCTGGCTTTTCAAACCATATGTGCACTTCACCCCAGCATCCTGCGTTTATACTCAGCTGCGTACCAGGCAATGTGTAGCGCGATTACGCACGAAATGTGTTTCGCTTCCCGTTGGTCTCTGATTCCAGCGCTTCCATGACGATGTGTGTTTGCTGCGTTTGCTGTGTGCAGTGGGGATGCAGCCACGCGAAGGCGAGGATGCCAGCGGCAGTGACAGCGAGCCTGGCAGCGAGCCTGGCAGCGACGACGGCGATGGGCATGCGGGTGACGGTGCTGATGCTGCGAACGGCGGGCCGGCAGAGGCAGGAGCTGCACGTGCCGTGCAGCAGCAGCAGCAGCAGCAGCGGCGGCGGCAGCAGGAGGATGCTGGGCATGGGTCGGACGCCAGTGATGGCAGCGGGGATGACGCTGGCGGGCAGGAGGGCTTTGGTCTGGAGCTTGATGACGTGGCGCGAGCTGCCCTGCGTAAGCTGTTGGGCCCCGAAAGGTAAGTCGAGTGATGTTTGCTGGGACTGGCTTCATGTACCGTACTAAGAAACCACAGTGTGTCGGTTAAGTGTCGTGCTCATGAGGAAAGGGTGGAGGACTGGGGGCACAACTGGTGCCTCATACTGTCACACACTATGCATAATTGCATTGTGTTTCCTTGATTCCTGCCACTGCCTGGCGCTCTGCACCTGGAGGTATCATGGATTCATGGGCCTTTCGGCTTTCAGCTGAGCAGATCTTGATCTCTACAGCGTCGCACAGCGTGCGTCGCCTGCAGTGCTGCGAATGCGCCCCATCACCGCGCCCCGGGGCATTGCTGCGCGCCACTGCACATGAGTCTCTGCTTGCTGCTGCAAGGGCTCTTGCGATCCCTGCCTCGCCCTCGCGGACAGTGCTGGCAGCGCATGTGCACCCCTGCTGCGGCAGGCATGCCTGACTGGCGTCCGTGCATGCCTGCCTGATCGCCTGTGTACCATGTGACGTGTGCATGTGATCAGGGGCGATCGGGGTAGGCCCAAAGCAGCACGCAGCAGCGCGGAGGCTGCTGGCGGTGCCAATGACGACGATGGCCAGGACGTTGACAATGACAGCGGCGTCATCGACGGCGTTGACGACGACGCCGACATGCCAGGCGCCAGCAGTGCCGCAGCAGGCTGGCGTGCAGCAGACTTCCATGACCTCGACAATGACTCATCCGATGGCCGTGGCAGCGACAGCGATGGCGATGACGATGACGATGCCAGCGGACGTCTGCTCAGCGTGCTGGATGGCGACCGCCTCGTTGACGGTACTACTGACGCCGAGGGTGATGAGCCCGGCAGCGATGATGACGCTGACAGCTTCAACAGCGAGGACTTTGACGTGCTGGTGGATAGGGCCGCGGCGAGGGCTCCGCTGCAGTGGGCTGCAGGCGGCGCGGCGCCTGCAGCGGCGGCGAGGGACGCCCCGCGGGGCAGCGGGGCCGGAAGGCGAGCTGTGCTGAGTGATAATTCGGATTCGGAGGATCCGGGGGAGGCAGGCGTGAGTGGCAGCGGCGATGGCGACAGCGGCGATGCGAGCGACGACGATCGGGGCAGTGGTGAGGAGGATGGCTTTGACAGCGAGGACTACGACGCCGGTGCTGGGCCGGCTTCTGCCAAGGCGGGCGCGGGGAAGCGATCGGCCGAGCCAACACGCGAGGCCGCACTCGGGCCGCGCGTCAAGCCCGGCAAGCAACGAGACGCCAAGCCGGCGCAGAAGCAGGCTGGGAAGCAGCCGCAAGATGAGGGCCCGGGCAATAAGAAGCAGCCAGGAAAGAAGAAGTACGATTACCGGCTGGACGACCCGCTTAGCAAGGCCGCGAAAAGCAACAAGAACCGCTTGGGTCAGCACGCGCGGCGGCGCTTGGCGGAAAAAGTGTACGGCCTGCAGGCCAAGCACTTGCGGGAGCAGCAGCAGCAGCAGCAGCAGCAGCAGCGGGGTGGCGACGAGCGGAGGCATGCTGGCCGCGAGTTCGCAGGCAGTGGCGCACGTGGAGGGGGGCGAGGGCGGGGCAGAGGTGACGGACAGCATGGCGGCGATCGTGCAGGCCGTGGCGGTGGCGGCGGCCGTGGCCGGGACCAGCATCGTGGCCCGCATGTTGCGTCCGCCTCTGGGCATCCAGCAGCGGCACCTGGGGCAGCGGGGGCGGGGGCGGCAGCGGGCGCGTTGCACCCGTCGTGGGAGGCCAAGCGCAAGCAGCGCGAGGCGCTGAGCATCGCCGCGCCTGCGGCCAAGAAGATTAAGTTTGACGACCACGGCAACGGAGCTAGCGCTGGTTCCGGAGCTGCCAGGCCTGGCTCCGATGCGCCTTCTGCAGGTGGTTCCGGAGCTGGTGTCGCGGGTGTTGCTGGGGCTAGCAAAGGCAGCAAACCCCGTAGCGCCCCGAGTGGCGGTGCTGGTGTGGGCAGCAGTGGTGGTGCTGCTGCTGTGCTACATCCGAGCTGGGAGGCGAAGCAGCGTCAGAAGCAGGCCCTGGCCGCAGCACCCGCCGGCAAGAAGATAACGTTCGGCGATGACTGAACGCACAGGGTACTAGGGTGTTTTAGATTTTGAACTTCCTAGAGTGTGGCCTATACTGCCTTGAATTCATTGTGTTGGAATCGTCCTTACCGTGCTGCCGCAGAAGTTCGGCACATGATATGGTGTGTTTGGCCACACGAAACCGGGTTGACTCATGCTGTACTTGTGCGCAAAGTGTTGGTCCTCTGTTACTGAGAGCCCCCCTTGTATCAGCACCTTGAATCAGCTCCTTGTAAACAGTGATGGCGGTGACGAGATGCTTGCTCTCTTGCGGTTTTGGACGCGTGATGCTGTGTGTGAACATTAAAGATGCTTGTCTTGTGCAGCTTCAACTAAGACGTGCTGGTGCACAAACACACACCATCGTGCCAGGAAACAGGAAACATTCAAGCGTCCCAAATGTTGATTGGCTCCACAACAGTAAGATCAATATCCTGGCAGTTGAAGTCAAACTGCAGCCACTGCTTATTGTCTTGCGCTTTCACTTTGTTGTTCAAGAGTGCAAGTAAGCCAGCACTGGCCAATCACTGGCCTGCCAGATTCGCGCACAACGACATCGACAGGCTGCGAGTTGAGCGAGTGTATGAAGCCATACGCAGACGTAAGCGGATGTAACTGTGAGGATGGTTTGTCAACGATTCTCCCTGCTCGTGTGCAGGTGCAGCTGGTAAGCCGAAAACTGAGGCAACGTTTGTGGGAAGCAAGTTGAAAACAAAAGTTTGATGGGTCAACCCTTGCGGGCGAAACCATCACTCAGAGGCTGCGGGTTTGCGTTCAGGCATGGCAGCCTTCACACCTTGGCCAGTTTGGCTTCAGTGATGCAGGGTTTTGTATCCAACGCATAAAGGAGCACGAGCGGTGATTGACTGAGTGCGCGCGGGCGGGAGAATTAATTATGATGCAGTCGTACTCTTGAGCATTCGAAAGGAGGCGCAAAGAGCATAAAAGGCCTGCGTATCCTCACTGCAACCTTACGCCACTGCGTCAGCAAGCGCCAAACACTGCGATAGTGTCTTGCCGCTTGCGTATGCGCAAAGTCCATATGACTTTGCGCGAGGAAGAGTTTGAAGAATTTCACCCTAGCGATTCTTTGCATTCTTAGCGATTCTTCTTCAGCATGTCACACTGCTCAAGAAGAGTCCCTCCCCTGTCGTGGCCTCTCAGCAGTGTCCGGACCTTGGTCGCGGAGTGTGGAGTCAGTGCACAGGTGAGGGGCTTTACTTCCACAAAATGAACGAAGGTGCTTGCATGCCGTTCTTCGTTTGCCCGCGTACAATGCCCTCACCCAGGCCCGACAACTCTTCCTTGAATCCCTGTGCGTTTGACCCTCGTCCCCTGTCACATCACTTCCCTACGGAAGACAGAGCTGGCAAGACCTCAGCCACGGGCCACAGTGCACCCAGCAGCAGGTCCCGAAACGACCCCGGCTGAAACAGCACAGCCAGCTCCCTCCTCAGCCATTCGCGGCTTTGCTGGAGCTGTTATACGCCGTCCTCCACGTAAGTGCCCTGTCTCGTTGGCTCTGGCGTCCACACTGATTGGCGTTGCTGGACACAGCCCACCCTCACCATAACCTACGTAGGAGCTCAGTGCGTCCGCGCAGAGTCTTTAAGCTAGGCTCGGGCGTGTAGTTTCTGCTGGTAGAGTTCCTGAGCCCCTTGCTAGCCTCGCTCAGGCATGCAAGCTGGACCAACACACCCAGGACATCCTGAACCTTCATGCCACGCTTGCTGTGCGCTGTTGGTGCGCAGGGTCCACCCGCTTTGTTTGGTAGCAGCGCCACGTCCTTTCTGGAGTTGTGTTGCCTTTCTGTTCGTGTGTCTGCGCGTCAATGCTCGAACTGGTGAGTTCAGTGCTTCCTTCTGCGTGGAGCAAGGGCCTCTTTGGGTCAAGCTGCAACGCCAAACTGGCCTGCCGTATCTCTCAATGAATGTCAAACCTGCATTACCCTGGGCACAGCCTTCTTCACCCGTGTGCCCCTTGACTGACGTGTGCACCTTGTGCCTGCCATCACGCACCTTGACTTATTTGTTCCCAGCAGGCGGTGGCCTTGCTTACCAACTTGCTCGAAACTTTGGAGTGCCTGCTGGCTTATCAACATTTCTCTGGCAGCTCACTCAGAAGTCAGAAGTGAGCATGGTTTATATGTACGTATCCCTTGGGCCCAGCCACCGCTCCCTGCTACGAGTACAGACTCTGCCACATACATCCAGCTTAATAAACTGCACGCTGTTTCATAATTGTTCAATCGTCAGTCCAGGCCGCAACGCATGGCAAGCACATGCTTGTGCCTTGCGGGCTTCGGTCACCCGTGGGCATTGATGAGGATAGTAATTTGACATTGACGCATAATGCACTATGCAAGTTTTTCTTCGGACACTACGATTCTTCCAGGGCAGACCCCCACTGCAAGGCACATTGGCTTGCCGTTTGGTCGGGACGCTTTGTCACACAGCAACTGTGCGTCAGGCACTGCCCTTCTTCTCCTATAGGGACTGTTCTAGCGATTATAAACATTCTTCTATGTGTTCATATTCTTCACATCGTTGCTATTTTTCTGGCGTGAGTATCCGCACTAGGGCACAGCAAGAGCATCATGCAGTGTTTTGTGCGCGGTGCATGCTTGGCCAGCCTTGCAGGCGACACATTGATCACCTTCCTTGTCAGATTAGCCATTGAATATATTATTCATTCACTTATTTTTTGCTCCATCTTCTGAAGCAGGCTCCACAACAGTGCGATCAACGTGCTTGCTGGTTGGTGTTGCTGCTTTTATGTCCCTTGTTGACCTTAGTGATTGAGATTATTTGTTGAAATTGCTATATTTTTCGCCTGCACTGGACCACACTGTGGCAAGCTGCACGTGTGCCGTTTGCGGAGCGGAATACGAACAGCCTCGGAGCTGGCTCCAAGCACAGTTGCCAAGCACAGAGCCGCTGTTATCCTTGACGCTTCTTGATGATCATGATTTTGACCCATCCTCCCTTTCTCACTTATTGCGTTCACCCTGGCGGCGCTGCACGCCGACCGCCGTCACTATATGCAACGATTACGCAACACGTAGCATGCAAGTGCAACTTGCGGTTCAAGCTGGGATGTTGCTGCGACTGCACAGCACTTCGTTTGTGCATATGCTTCCTTGCCATTTTATTCGATCCGGTTTGCTATCATGTCACCCCTGGGCAGGCATCGGGCAAACCTGGACGTTCCCTGAACCATAGCAATTCTGACTTTAGGCAAATCGCGCGCTCTCGCCTTCTCCCCTCCCGCGCCCGCCACTCCCCACCCCACACAGGCAGGCGCGTGTGCCCTCGGCGCTACACTGCACCATATTATCACCATATGCCACGCACACTGAACAGCCCCATGCGCCCCTCCAAGCAAGCAGAAATGCGCGCTTGCACATACATGCTCACGCACGTGCATGCTATTTAATTGCTGCTTTCCCTGAGCATCATCGGGCACATCGCACAAACACATTATCGCCACTGGATGTGTTGGCGGGTGGCTCCATACCCACGCACCTGTCACATCGACCGTATACATGCCTAGGCGGGCATGCGCAACAAGCCAACAACACACACCTCGTTTTTTTCGTTCCACCGTACGCCTGTGTTCGGCTCTCCCTTGAATCGGATTGCGTTCCGTGCCCACATCATCCTTTCGAGACCTGGCTGCAAACCCTTGTCCTCACGTCGTGCCTTGAGCCCTTGACCAAGCGGCTGAATCCACGGCTTACAGTACCCAGTCCGTTATGAAACTGCGAACGCAAACGCGGTTTACCTCGCCAAGCAACAACTACTTGTGCTCCTGTCGTTGGGCACATACATACGCTTACGCGCTAGCTTTCCAGAGCACATACATCTGCTGCACACGCTTGCTTACCCGCCTCCACGCGCCAGCGCATGCACGTGCCAGAGGCATTCACCCAAGCCTTTGCGCCCATCTCGTGCCGTGCCCGTTTTGCATTTGTCGCCCATGTGTCCTTGCGCGCTTTGCTGGCTGGCTGGCTGGCTGGCAGCAGTGACTGACCACCCCGGCATAAATGCAGCGCATGCATGGCGCGGCTTGGACGTGCAGCGCGTGCCTGCACATACACATCGCCCCTTGTGGCACTCACCAACCTGCGCTGCTGCTCACGGCATCAGCCTGCCGGTCTAGGACCGCACATAGCTTGCTGCTGAACCTTCCACTCAATCCACAAGCCGTGTTTTACTTACTCGACTGATTCCTCTGCTGTATTCTTCATGTATTCCTCTTCATGTATTTGTACCGATTGATTCTTCCCTTCCATTTTCTCCCTTTCCCTCATGTTCCATTCTTCGTTCTGGCGTTGCATTCCACTACGCGGCACTGAATTACGGTGCTTGCGGGCTCGTGGTTTGTCCGCTGGACTGCACAGCAATGTGCAGCGCGATTTGTTCCGAACTGTATTGCTTGTACTATTGACCCCCTTCTTCCCGTTCGTTCTGGCGTTGCATTCCACTACGCGGCACTGAATTATGGTGCTTGCAGGCTCGTGGTTTGTTCGCTGGACTGCACAGCAATGTGCAGCGCGATTCATTCGGCATTGCTTTCCTTGCTTCACAATTCATCCCATTCGTTTTGGCGTTGCATTCCACACGCAGATTTTCACTTTCCAACACCATTCTTCCCACCTTGGTAATCCAATACCACCAACTACGCACACTGCCAACTGTTTTTGCTTGCAAGCGCAAGGCACATGCGTCACCGCCCCACCAAAATCCCCCCACCTGCTTGCACCATGCAAGTATACGCATACGACATATTCGCCCCCGCATGCTGATCACGCATGCAGCATGCTGATGCTGACGTACTCGCTGCACATGTTGCACCTTGCGCAGGGCACATGCCCGCCCCACGCACTACCGATTGCTGTGCATGCATGGGCAACTCGTTAACGCACGCATCGGCGCATGCCCTGTGCGTGCGGCGCTTGCTTGCTTTTGAACTGCTTATACCGTACTGTCAAGGGCTGATGCACTGAGCCACTGACTGCCGTGCATATTGCCTTAAGTGACACTAGACGACTGACAAGTTGAACGAATGCTTCTTCCATGCGTGCTTCATCAGTCACGCGTGTCACCAGGTCAGTGCATAAACAATCGCGCTAGCATCGGCTGGTTTTGTGCTGTTATGTAAACGTTCTTGCTCAAAGCCTTGATCCGTGTCCCAGACAGTGCCATGCATCGGGGGGGTTGGTAATTCGGTCAGTGCAGCCATGGACCTGCAGCCATGGACCGCTTGTGCCCCCCATTTGGTATGACGGGCCCGCGCGCAGGCTTGGGAAGCTGGATCACATGTACGGCATGGTTTGTGCAAGAGTGCCTGTCGTGTTTGCTTGGCAGGCAGCAGACACAGCCTGCGACCAAGCTGTACCATGCTGGCATGCCAGCTGACACGGTAGGGTGGGCCAGTGCGGGCATGGCCAACACGCTTGATGTGCAGCAGCCGGCGTGCACGCTCGGAGCTCATCCAGCAGGTCACGCACGCTTGCCCGTGGCTGTGGTTCGTCACGAGTCACGACACCATCCGCTCTCCTCATGCACGTCGCCCAGCAGTAATGGATGATCACTCAGCTCACTTGTCTTTGCATGACCCACATGATGCTCACCAGCCCCACCTGCTATCAGGTCAAGAGGTGCCACCCCTGCACTGCATGAGTTGACCTGATTCATGACCTGATTCGCCTGCTGCCCTCACTGCTCCGTATGCACTGCCCCTGCAACCACCCCGCCACCGCGTCGTATGTTGACGGGCCAGAGTGTGCACACAACCAGTCAACCACGCATGGCATGGCGAGAGATCCTTGCATCGCCCATTCCTCCTGCCCCGTCCCCTCGGCTTAACAGCGCGCTGCTCCTGTTGCGTGTCTCATCTCGCTCTGCTACCCGCGCTGCTCTTCCAGGTGCGCACACCACGCCTTCGCGTGTATCCCCCCATTTCCCCCCTCCCCATCATGCATGCTGCCCGCGTCGCTCGTGGGACGCCACTGCTGCTGCCTCCCCCACCTTAACCCCGCCTGCCAACCTGTGTGTTGTGCGTCCAGCAGGCGGCTGGTGCGGCTGCGTGCCGCAGCGTGGTACGGTGTGCTGGAAACGGGCGAGTGGCTGTGCTCCATGTGCCCCAGGCAGCCAGCGCTGTGCTAACATGCAGGTGCGGCGCAACCAAGGACAGACCGTTTACAGCTGTCACCATACACGAAATGGCCTCCCAACAGCCACAGTATTACACATGCATAGCATGGGTGCACACAGCACTGCATAGGGTTGTGCTGCAGCGGCACGGCAGTGGCACGGGCGATTCCAACGGCATTAAAGGACGGTACGACAGGTGATACTTGCGCAGTGCGCTACACTATGGCGGGCCAATTCTCAGAACAACAACTCAGGGTGGCTCTTGAAAAACTGCTCCATCACACAACCACGCCACAATTCCTTACACAGCACGCTGAGGGTGCTGCTCACTTCAGACGCAATGACAGACCGTTGTCTCACTATGGTATGCTCAAATAATAGGACAGAACAGCGCCGTCCCCCGCCCGGGGTGCGGCCCGGCGGATGCGCGGGCTCTCACGAGTCCCCCAAATGCCGCAAACAACACATTCAGCTCGTGAAGCAATACAAGTATACAACAAAACCAGATTGTCCAACAAGGGGCGACAACGATCTACACTGCTGGTTGACCCCCCCTGCGTTCCCGTACTTCGCCGTTGCTGATGCGGTCATCAGTTGCGGTCGCTTGACAGTAACTGCAATATGTACAGGAAGATGTTGATGATGTCCAGGTACAGGTTCAGCGTGGCAAACACATACTCGTCCGCGCTGATGGCATACTTGGACCCGCCTGCGGTTAGGAGAAGGGCGGCAGGTTGAGTGCATGTGAATGGGTGGCAAATCACACTGTCGCCACGCCCAAACCTAACCATGTGCATTATTGGCCAACAACACCACACCACATCAAAGCATGGCCAGTTGGCTACTAAGACTGCGTAGTCATGGAGAAACCCAGACAGGTACTCTCTTCCCCCACCGCCCCCCCCTACCCCCCATTCCCGTGGCGATTGAATACGAAGCGCCTACCAGGGCTGGCGCCGAGCAATGCGCGGCAGCAACAGCAATCATAACCAATTAGTCTTCACGCCACCCGCTTTCACTGTGGAGCGGGGCTCAAGCACCTCTGCATACAACACCCTCGTCGCAGTCAGGACTCACCCATGATGAGCTGCAGGTCGAACACAAGGTAGACGCTGAAGAGCACGGCGCCGCCCACGCACAGCAGGAAGTGCAGGGCCTTGGCGTGCACGAACATTTGGATGATGGACGCAAAGAACAGGGCCGTGAAGAGGCTGAAGAGCAGGCCTGACGATGCGGTCAGGTCGATCTGCACGCAGCGTTGAGCAGCAGCAGCAGCATGAAATGAGGCGTTCGTAGTGTCAAGGGAACCTACAGATAAGTGGAGTAACATAGCGTGCAGTGCCTGCAGCATCACACAATGAGCACCACTGCCAGCTCCCTAAAAGGTTTCGGAGCTGGGCCTGCACCATCACTTAGCCAGACGTTGGACGCAACTGCACATCAATTTACCTTGGTCTGAAGTGCGAAGCAGAAGAGGCCAAAAACAACTCCGGCAGTAACACCAGCTGCCAGAAGAACGATCTGCACAGGCACAGCCCAACACAACAAGAGCTTTCCGGAATGGTTTGTAGGGATGGGGGCTGCCAAGGCCAGTCCGTTATGTTATAAAAGGCTACACCCAAGGAGTCCCCGAGATACATACCTGGGGACTGTACATGGCTGCGATAGTGCCAACCAAAACCGACTCCGCGAGCGTGAAGGCACCCAGCAACACGAGGTTCCATGGGTGGCTGCGGCGCAGGTTCTCTGACAAGCCTAGGGCCAGCAGCAATACAAGGCTGACCCCAAAAGCCGACCAGAATAGCGCAGGGCTGCCGAGGACAAACGCCTTGGTAGCGGTCGAAAGGGAGAACCAGGCAATTGTCGCCACGGTCACAGCGAGTTGGACAGACAGAATACCTAGAAGGAGGGAAGGAACACAACCAGGAGCGACTCAAGGAATGTAAGACATTTGCAGACTTGTAGCCAACAGCAACTTTGGGAGGCAATCTGCAGAGGACAGGCACCAGGCGCAGGTAGTTCCTGACAACAAGTGGTCAACACTGTAGAACACGAGCAACTCACCGAAAACCTTGCGCACAAAGCCCATGCGCACTTGCTTTTCTGCAGTGCACACAGAAACAAGGACATTCCCTGACTGCACTTTTCTGGACAGCATCGTTCACTGACAACAGCTCAATTTACACACCATACCACAGCCGCACAGCCACACAGCAAGGGCGCCCATTACACCATATGTTTGTATGAGCAAGCCTGTGCTAGCTGCCCAACTGCACGCACTCCAGCTGCACACCAAAATCATTCTGCTTAGTCCAGCACTAGGGCTCACGCGCACCCTTTCCCAAGCTCGGCCGTACCTGCAAATTCAAAGCTTGGGTCGACATAGTTCTTGCCACTCCATCCAGCTTCCTCATCATGGACTGCACTGTATGCCATTCCTGTCCTTGGGTTGGTTCGCTGCGAACGCATCAACAAAGATGGGAGGGCTGTGGTACGCTCTACACAACACGCACTCTGCACGTACAAGATATGAACAGTCGTAACTTTAGAACAGGGCAATATTCGGTTCAGCAGCACATGTCACGGTGGCAAGTAAAAGCAGGGTCTGATGTGCCACGTTGTCGCGGGCTGCATGCAGCATGATTGCCTGGTCTTGACCTGGTCTGGGACACCCAAATGAACATGGAAGATCATTGGCAAGCACGTTTCGTTTGACTGTTGATATTGTACAATACTTGTCAGCCCTGACGCTTGACCCCTGTTCGACCTGAAGCTGCGCGCAACCGCCCATCGCACGCCCCCAGCGCAACGTCGGGCGCAGCACAAGCATGGTGGACCCAGATGCAAACGGTGATGCGCCCAGGAAGCCTCTGAATGAGCTGTTCTGTCACCTTCCGACCACCGTGTTTGAGGTAGGCGTGGCAGACCGCAACCGGCCCAATCTCTGGCCTGTGGCGGGTGGGGTAGAGGCGCCTTACTGTAAACATATATGATACCTGCAGTCTGACCAAGTATACCTTGTGTCAGGATGCGGTGTGCGATGCGTAGGCTTTGCGTGCTGATGTGGCTGTGCAGGTGATGTCCAAGCTCAGCATGCAGCACGCCTCTGTAAACCTCGGCCAGGTTCGTGCCCTTACTAGAGTGCCAGTCCCATGGCTCCCGTGGCTCCCTGCAGTTGTTCAGATGTTCTCTGTGCTGATGGCCTCGGTGCCGGTCGATTCGATTGTGGCAGTGCGTGCTGCCGACCCAGCAGGCGCGTGACAGCCACCCTTCTGCTGCACACTATCTCTGATGGCTGCAGGGCTTTCCTGACGAAGAAGGGCCAGACTCCATGAAGAAGGTGGCAGCGGAGGCCATGTATGAGCACCACAACCAGTATCCCTCCCTCTTGGTGCGTGTATGAAACTGGCTTGCTATGCCATGCTGCGCACGTGTACACTCCTGCACAGGTCGCGATGGCGCTGGCGGACGTACTACACACACGTCTGCGCCTGGAGGGCGACCACGTGCTTCATCTGCACACATAGTCACATACGCACCGGCCCGCAGCTCGCACGTTGTTCCGTATGTCCGCATGCGCCGACGCCCCTGCACACACACGCATGCACGCACACACGCACACCCCCACTCCCACAATGGCCCCGAGCATAGGTTCATGTCGCGCCGATGCAAGCTCCCTTAGGCTCCCTCTGTTGATTGGTTGGGCTGCGTTGCGCACTTGTGCGCTGTCTGGAGTTGGTGGCCTCCGCAAGTGCACAGCATGCGCGCGCGTGTGGTAATAGTGGTGCGAGGCTCATCAAACGAACGAGCCTCCTTCACACCCTTCCACCATCTGGCCTCCACTGCACGCTCGCTTCTCAGAAGTCCTAAACTCAAAGCCCTGTGCCCTACGCCCCTAACCCTCAAGCCTAAGCTCCTGTGTACAAGCAGTTATACATATGGTAGCACTGGCTGCTCCGATAGCAGCCCTGCTCTCAGGGTGGCCCTAAGCCTATAGCTACGATGGGCCTTTGGCTGGCAGGCTGAGTGCAACTGCTCATACTAATACCCAGCATGCCCGGCCCTCCAGCGTACTGGTTGCTGCTGATCCACCCTCCATGCATGTGTGTCTCCCTGGGCTCCGCACACCCTCCTCTGCATCCACTACATCCACTATCCAATACATCCAATACGCCCAATACATCCATGTACAGGGCGTGCCCGAGCTGCGCGAGGCGGTCGCCAAGCACAGCGCGCGCTACCAGGACATCCCCGTGGACTGGCAGAGCGAGACGCTCATCACCGTGGGCGCCACGGAGGGCATCGCGGCGGCGTTCATGGGGCTGCTAAACGACGGCGATGAAGGTGCGCGGCTGGCCGGGCGCCCACACGCAGGGCCAGTGTGTCAGCGTCACTGCATGGGAGGCGCATGCATGACTGCATGCTTGGATGCGTTGCATAGCTGCATGCACGAGGTCGCATCATGCGGTCGATGGAAGAGGGGTTGAGGCGTGTCTCTGGCCGGGCAATTGTAAGAGGCGCTTGCAAGGAACAGAGGCTAAGGGGAACCCGCAACCACCCTGAGAGCATCTTGGTGGTGCGTGCATGTATGACCATCACGACACGGCCCATGAATCATGATGCGTTGCACATTGACGTGCCTGGTGGAATCTGATGGTCTCTCCCTCAGCCAGCCACTGAGGCTTGTGAGTGCTGAGCGCTCATGATGCGGCTATACCGTATGCTGATGTGATGCAGCACTGGCCTGCAACGGCCACGGGTGAAACCCGACTGCCGTCCGTATCCGATCACGCAAGCCAGCTGCGTAAACCGCGCAAGGCAGGCAGGCAGGCAGGCTGGCAGGCGCGCAGACACGACACAGCACGGGACAGACACGCAGCGATGTGTCCTGTACGCCTGCCAGCCGGCAGCCATGGAGGCCGGCAAGGATATTGGCTCCCAGGGTACAAGGGGGGCGCACACACCAAGGCCATGTGCCATTTGCTCTCAACCGCATGCGATGCGCTCCCCCCTGTCTCCCGACCCCCTTCCCTCCCCCCCCTCCCTCCCCCTTCCCAACCCCTGCAGTGATAATGTTTGACCCCATGTACGACTCGTACGTCAGCATGGCGCGAAGGTGTGATGCCGTCATCCGGCCGGTGCGGCTGCGCCTGCCGGACTTCAGCGTGCCGCTGGAGGAGCTGGCGGAGGCCTTCACGCCCAAGACCAAGTTCATCCTGGTCAACACGCCGCACAACCCCAGCGGCAAGGTACGACCAACGGTCTGAGCTCAGATCACGTAGCGATTTTGATGGATGCACAATCCGACCCTTGTGGCCTCCTACAGGATGTGATGTATCCAACATTGAGGTGCCAAAGCCGGATATGGACGGGAACTCTGAACGCGGGACAAAGATGTATGGTGGGCAACATGCCCAGCCTTCATTTGCATGGGTGCACCCAAAGGACCGGTCTCAAAAGTGGCACATGCACATTCATAACCTGTGTGTTTCAGGAAGAGGTTCCCGTGGGGCGTGCAGTGTGCATATGCGCAAGGAAAGTGACTGCACCTGACGATGGAAAGCAAGGTGTCTGGTGTCTGGCGGCTGCCGCAAAATTGTGCCTGCTGAACGCACGGTTGCCCGCTCGACTGCGCGTGCCGGCGTGTTGTGCGCAGGTGTTCACGCGCGCCGAGCTGGAGGCCATCGCTGAGCTGTGCATCAAGCATGATGTGATCGCCGTGTGCGACGAGGTCTATGTGAGTACATGCGTGTCTTGAGATGTTTTCTTTCCTTTCTTCGTTCTTTCTTCCTGTAGGGCATCGTCATTGTGCATATGCTTAGCAATGGGTTGTACCTGACGAGGACTAAGTGAGTAGCCATCACATGCGTGTGAAAACATAAGGTGCCCATGGGGCCATGCAGTGCGATTCCCATGCCAAGACGCCATGAGCCGTGCGTGCGACTCACGCATCAAGCCGTGAAGTTGTGGGCTGGCGACGCCTGAACACAGCGATGAATTGGCCACCAGTTGTCCTGCACAGTGTTGCTGGCGTGCCGGAATCGGCATGCCTAAAATTATGGCAGGCTGGTGGTAGCACTCAGGGCTTGGTTGACTGGGCCTGCGCCGTGCTGTGCTGTGCTGTGTGCAGGAGCACTTGGTGTTCGGCGGCGTGCCCCACATCTCTCTCCGCAGCCTGCCGGGCATGAAGGAGCGCAGCATACGCCTGGGCTCCGCCGGCAAGACCTTCTCCTTCACCGCATGGAAGGTGGGGATGGACTGCATGCATCTCAAGGCACCCGCGCATGCGCCAGGTTCACTTACCCAAGCTCCTGCGTTGGGCATCGTTCGGTTTGCAACAAATTTTCAGCCAAGCATCTGATTGCAGGCGGGCCACAAGGGTTGCAGGCGTCAGCCAGTGCATTACGGCACTGTTTGCCCCTGAGGCCCCATGTCCTGCTTTTCTGGGCCGTTCGTGCGTTGTCGCTTGCATCCGCATAGCGATGGCCTCACTTGCCTGCCGTCTGTGCAAGCCGCTAGGTCCACAGCGTTGAGTAAGTCAATTGAGTAACTTACGTGCCGGCTTACCGGCCTGCCAATGCCGCCACAGATCGGGTGGATGACTGGCCCCGCAGCGCTGCTGGGTCCCATCATCAAGGCGCATCAGTTCCTGGTCTTCACGGTTCCGTCCAACATGCAGCGCGCGGTAGCGTACGGCCTGGACCATGAGACGTCCTTCTATGTGTGAGTGAGGGGCAGCGCTTGCATCTCTCTCCTGGGGTATATCTGGCACTCTGAACTGGTGGGGTGGCGCCTGACCCACCTCAGCTACGACAACGCGCCCCCCCGAATAGATCCCTTTCACCTCCTACTTTGCCACTTGCAGCCACGCAATCCTGCCCGTGGCTGACTGGCTTCACACCACCGCGGCCTGTGTTGACCCTCCTAAGGATATCATTGTATCATCTACTATCATTCATTAGTATGCCTTCTCACGATCCTGATCCCGATCCCGCCTGCTGGCGTGCTGTGCTGTGCAGGGGGCTGGGCTCCTCCCTAGAGGCCAAGCGGCACTACCTGGAGACAGAGCTCAAGGCGCTGGGCTTCGGGGTGCTGCCGGGCAATGGCGCGTACTTCATCGTGGCGGATGTCAGGCAAGGGCTAATGGCAAATGCTGTAATGCATGATTGTTCCCGGCTGATCCCTCCGTTGGGGGCAGCCAACGGATTGCTCTGGCATGACAAAGGTTGCAGTGTGTGTAACGCGAACCAGGGGCTCTTTTGTCACACCCAGGACGGGGGCGGGTGTTGGTTCATGGGTGGGCATGTTTTGGTGGATCGCTAAGGTTGTACTGTTCTGAAGAATCCGGTACTGTGCGCTCTGTTGCGCTGTACCGAATTCTTCAGAACAGTACAGCGCGTCTGCATGCGGTGGGCTTGTGTGTGTTGCGTTCCTAAAGCAGCAGTTGTGTCAAGCAAGCCTGTTCGTGCTTTGCTGTCAATGCTGAAACCAATTCCTTATGCACGCTCCTTATGTGTGCTGTGTATACTGCTCACCTCCATGCGCAGCCCCTTCCTGAAGCCAGGAGAGACTGATGTGGACTTCTGCAAGCGCCTCACGGTGGAGGGCGGCGTCACGCTCATCCCGGTGCGTGTGGTCATGTATGGTCATTAAGTTATGATCCAACATCAGTTGCATGGCGTAGGCAGCATCATGGCGGTGCGTGTGCGCTGTGCGCGTTGCAGCGCGGCAAGTCGGCAACACCATTCAGTGGAGCATGAGGCATGGATGATGCACACGACGCAGCTGCCATGCTGAAAGTATCACGCATGCATGATGCAGCTGGGGATAGGCACCAGTGGGTTACGAGAGGTCACGTTCGATGCCGTTGCCCCCGCCTAGCCTCCTGCCTGGCCTCTGTGTGCACCCTTGCTAGCACCGATAACGCACGGACTGCTTTTTGTATCACCCGCTCCAAGCTGCTCGCTCACCCCGGTTGCGCTAGCGAGGCAAAGCACATGCAGTGCGTTCCGTTTGTGGCGGTGCGCCTGGTCCGAATGTTTGTGGTCGTGTGCCGCTGACCTGGCTGTGGCCCTCTCTTCCCTGGCCTCCCTCACCCTTGTTTGGAGTCCTGCAGATCAGCGGGTTTTACGTGGGCCCGGATCCGCCGACGCACCTCGTGCGCTTCTGCTACTGCAAGCACGACCCCAAGCTGCAGGCGGCTGTGGCGAACCTCAAGAAGTACCTCGGCCAGCCAGCTGCCGACACGCCAGCAGATAACGGGACCGCTTAGCTAACTACCAGCCTAGCTGATTACCAGCATGGCTCATCACTGTAGCTTAACGATCAAGGTTGGCGCCTCCTCCGGTTGGCGTAGTGGTGCACGGTCAATCCGACCATTCCTCGCGGGCATTTTGTGTTTTTGTATATATATGTGTACGGTATGTATGGTGTGTGTGGGTTGTCATGAGTCCGCTCGGGCTTCTTTGCAGCGTGGGGTTGGCTTTCTGGCTGTCCTGGTGGGTGCTTGACGCTGTTTGTGGTGCTGGGGTTTTTGGCGTGAGTGTGGGTGGGGTGGGCAACGGGCTGCGTCTTATGGTGCGCTGTTAAGTTGACGGTGCTGTGTTCTGTGCCTGAGGACCGTTAAGAATCATGCAGGGGGGTGACCACACCGTCATCAGCAACCTACAACAAACATGCACAAACCACCCACTAGTCCACTACCTTCAGGCATATGTGTTGGTGGTCTGCCTGTACGGATTTTGCGTGAGCCGTGTGTGATGCATGCACGCTTTGTGACATTGCGACTTGCAGCAGGACTTGCGAGGGCCTCCCATAGGCCCCATTCTCTCAATCCACCCGTGCGTGCGCTTCGTGTGCGCATCAATTCGACTGCAAATTTGCAATTCTCGCAATCTGCCGAACTCAGTTGTCCAGGACCCGGCCATTGTGAATACATGCTACTCCTGGTGTCATGTACTTGTGTTACTCCAGAAGTGGCGTGTCAACTCATGGGTGCTGCGAACTCTTGGCCTGGGCCACCCTTCACACACGTGCCCAGCGCTGTTGCTTCCTCTGTTGTACACAGAGCTTGAGCTCCAGTAATGACCACGGTCGAAATAGGAACCACTCGTAGGTTGAAGTAAGGTGGTGAGTATGGACGGATGTAAGCCTGCGCCCAAGGACGCTTTGGCGCTCCTCATGGCAAACCGCACACAGCACGCACAGCAGACGACCAAGCTGGGCTCAGGGCAGCAGGCAAAGCCAGGGTCAGGCAACACCGCAAGTCAGGCCAAAGGAGCAAAGCGGCCTGCCCCAGGAGCCGCAGCAGACACTCCTGGTCCCAAACACGCGCGTCATGATGTCGCCAGCACCTCTCAACCACGTCAAGGCCATGGCGGCGCAGCCCCTGCAGCTACAGCCACGCCTGTCATGCCTGTGGAATCAGGTTCTTCTCCGACCTCACAGGAGCCAAAAAAAATTGCCCCTATCTTCCAACGTCAGAATTTTGGCAAAGCGTACGCCATCCCGCACCAAGTGAGGCAAGCTGCACGACACGTTTGTGCTCGCTGCAAACGTTACTGCAAGCCCTTGAGTTGATAGAGCAGTGCAAGGCGTTGTGATATCTCCCCCGAACACCAAGTCGTTCGCTTCTACTGCTGTGCGTGGCCAACTGGTCGCTACCTGGCAGGCGTATGAAACCTTTCTGGTGCTGGACATCGAGGCGACGTGCAACAGGCCTCGCACCCTGTTCCCTATAGAGATTATCGAGCTCAGCTGCCTGCTGGTCAGCGCACGCACGCTCGAGACGCTAAGCGAGTTTCAGTCGTACTGTCGGCCGACCGAGCACCCCCACCTGGACCCCTTCTGTGTGGAGCTGACCGGCATCACCCAGGAGCAGGTGGGGTTGCCCTTCACCAAGCAGGTGATGCTGCTGCTTTCACATGTTCTCAGCTCCCGCAAGCCGCATGGTGTATGTTCATGCTCACGCCCTGCTGTCAGAAACGCGCATGGATGATGCACACGACGCTGAAATTGAACGTTTTCTGCATGAAGTGCATGAAAACTAAGGTTTTCTGTGATACGGAGTTGTACGGCAAGAAGCCCAAGGGGCACGATGTGTGTCGACCAGAGTATGTCTGGTCCATCGCTGCGTGGTTGGAACCACTTCGCGAGCTTTTCCATTCTGGCCAGAATTTTGCCGCCGCGTATGCTTTGTGACTAGCTCTCGCTCAGTCTGCATACTTCGGGGCATTTCCATAGCTCCACCTGCCTATCGTAAACAATGAACCTGCATGCATACTGCATGGCTCCCAATGCTTTGTAATCCGACGGATTGACGTGCAACGACTTCACAGAAAACTGGCGTTCAGCACCCAGCAGGTGTACAGTCGGCCTGAACTGGTGTGTGCTGTGTTGCATGGCGCATGCAAGCGGTGCACACATATTCCATTGCATGATAACATGATTCATTGGCATCAGTGAATGTCAGTACTGACGCCTCGCATGTATGCACACATGTGCGTGAAGGTGGACGCTGCACCGCTGCTGTCGGAGGTGTTGGCGCGACTGGATGCGTGGCTGGGGGGGCAGGGTGTGACGCAGCCCACCGTCAGCATGCTGCCGGTCACATGGACCAGCTGGGACCTCCAGGTGGGGATGGTGGGGGTGCGACGGTGCTTCTCCATGTTATGAGTCACTCAGAACTCCTTGAACCGGGAGTCTGGGACCTTCAGCTGGGACCTTCAGCTGGGGCCTTCAGCTGGGGCCTTTAGCTGGGGATGCACCAGCACCGCTTCATGACTGTCATGAGCACTCCTCCCGTTCCCAAAGGGAAAGGGCGAAAGGGGCCGAGAGAGGGTGCTCTGTTGCAGCGAAGGGAATGTCGGGAGGGGTGGCAACGCAACCGCCGCGTGAATGTAGCTGGTCGGGTTCGGCGGTGGTGCGTTGCTGTGCGGCTGCCCTGCCATGGGTTGCCCTGTCCCCTGTTATTCCGGTACTGCATCTGAACGTTTTGCTGCCTCTCTATTGACACTCCGCTGCACGGACCCGAATCGCTGCAGGTGTGCCTGGAGCAGGAGTGCAACTTCCGCAAGCTGCCGCGCCCACCCTACCTGCGGCGCTGGTGTGACGCCAAGAAGGCCTTCCACAGGCAGTACAAGCAGGCGGCAGGGCTGCGCAAGAGCGTGGAGCTAGCGGGTGAGAGGGAGGGAGAGGCATGCATGCGCCCATGAGGCCGGGCGGCACGCATTGGGAGGTGCACGTATGTGTGCATGTGTGCGTGCGTGTATTCAAGCGCGAGAGACGCGCTTCAAACGGTGGATACGCGTGTCTACCTCAGAAGGTGATTCTGACCACGTAATTTGCGAGAACAGCATCCCCTTGCCGGCCGCGAATGCGTGCCCACGCATGACCGCATGCACCCTCACGTGTGTGGGGGAGGGAAGGCACAACAGTTGTTGATAGGCTTGTGATTGGAGGAAGTGGATTGCAGAAAACCAACGTGCAATGCTGTCAATGGTGGTCATGGTGTTGATGTCAACCGTGCTGCGATGTCCCGCGGCTGCAGGCCTGCAGTGGCAAGGGCGGGCACACAGCGGCATCGACGACGCCCGCAACACCGCCGCCCTGCTGGTCAAGCTCATTCAGAAGGGCCTGGTGGTCCGAATCACGCAGCAGTTTGAAAATGTACCCTCGAAGCCCCAACACCCAACCGCCCAACGCTCAGCGCCGCCAGGCCAGCCTTCGTCCACACGCGCTAGCCGTCCTGCTGCATTGGGTGCGGACAACGCTGACGCATCCCCGCCAGCGGACAGCGGATCTGAACCCGATGCAGCTGCAGGTGTGGGTGGGCCTGCCGTCGGCGATGCTGCGGAGGAAGAAGGCGCTGTAGCGACGACTCCAGGTGTGGGCGATTTGGCAGGCGGACTGCAGGGGGGTGGCCCACCGGATGCCCCCCAGTCCTCAGTGGCTGCCGCTGCTGCGGCAGAGCCTGATAAGGACCGCTCTGGTGTGGGTCCTGCTGGTTCCGGAGCTGGCAAGCGATTGCGGCAGGCGACGCTCGGCGCTTTGGCTGCCCCCACCCTCTGTGGGGGTGCCTCCGAGCCACATCGGCTGAGTCAGCAGCAGGACCAGCAGCTCCAGCACCAGCACCAGGAGCATGCTGGGGCGGCTGCCCAACTTCATCAGAACGGCAGCAGCAAGGGCGGTAGCAGCAGCGGCCGTGCGCAGGGCGCCCAACGGACAACCGGCGGCCGCGGCAGCAGCGGCGCCGCCGGCGCCGGCGCCAAAGCGGGCTTGCCAGGCGGCGGGGGGCGCTGGAACGGGCAGTGCCATTGCGGCGTGCAGGCGCACGCGAGGACAACGAAGAAACCGGGGATCAACCACGGCCGTTCATTTTATTCGTGCGGAAAGTGGCGCATCGTCGCTCAGAGCCGCGCGTGTGGTTTCTTTGTGTGGGCGGATGAGCTGCCACCCGGCAGCACTCCGCCTTCGGGATAGGACAGCGCCGTAGGTGGTGCCAGAATACCTGCAGGGTGT
>BDDA01000239.1:38850-48987 GCA_001662385.1 Chlamydomonas asymmetrica | reverse complement strand
CTTAGAAAACCCCCCCCCCCCCCCCCCCTTAGGGACTGCATCCACGCGCACCCAATTACCTTCCGCTGTGAAACATTGGCGGCTGCTGAGTTTGCAGTACACACCCCAGCAGCAGTTGACGCTTGTTTGAAGCTTGGAATGTATGTAGCTAGAGGTTGCGATTTGCGGTGGTTGCACCTGTCAACCTGGGACTTCACACGCCGCTGTAGGCCTGTTGGTATGACAAAGTCACTTGCCTTGCAGCTGTTGCATCGCTCCCCGTCAGGGCTACTGTTGCTCTCCCTGGCCTTCTCTGCGTACATGGTTACATGTTGGGGCCATGCATACACCAGTACATACACTCGCGCAAAATTTAATCAACCCAGGCAGGTCCCATGGTCGCGTCGCCTGGCAACTGTACGTCAGGGAAGCACAGTGCATGGCTCGCATAGCGCTCACATTGATGCAATCCGCTCTCCGATCGCATGCGTTCGCACGATGCTACCTACGTTCAGTCGTTCATTCAAAAGGCTTCTACGTTGCCTGCCTAGTGGGCGGCTCAACATGTGCAAGCAGGAGCTCATCACATGCCAACCCACATGATTATTACGTGAGTACGTGACTGACCACTGCGAACTTGCTGCTCAAGAGCTTACGCCCAGCTTCCAAGCAAGCACCGCTGTACATCAAATTTGGACGTAAAACACTCAAACGCACCTCGATCCTGCCGATTAAACCTAGGCTCGCTACGTGTCCCGATCTACCTGAACAGCACATCTGCTGCAAATGCAGGTATGGGGAAAATGAAAACGGTCCACTCCGACGGCATCATACTGCTAGCTCAGCGTACTACTGTCCGCATGCGCAACTCCCACCTCCCGTTTGTATGGTGGGATGTATCGTCATGCTGCCTGAACGGTCCCGAGCACAGACCCAGGCAGGAAAACTTCAAGCAGTCAGGCATTGACTTGACAGAGCGCTCAGAAATCATCAATCCCATCATGCAGGGACTGACGCTGCGGTGTTAGGATAGCTGACAGGCGCATACTGCAGCAGCAGGGCATCCGCAGCACCAGGCGCAGCAGTCTTCCGCAGGGTGGTGGTTTACGGGCTGGCGACCCTCACGCCGCAGATCTGCACCACCAGGTCGTTGTAGTCCTTGGGCTGCAGGGAGGGAAGAGGCGGCGGCAGGGAGGCAGTCATGAGAAGGGGCAGCAGGCGCATGAGAACTATTGAGAAGACAAGTCAGGCGATGCATGGATGGGGGCAGACCGAGTCCAGACCCAAGACAGGGAGGGAGGCGGGCAAGCTGACGTGCACGAAGACGTGTGTGAGCGTGTGTGCATGCATACGCAGTTGCACTACACGTGCCTACTACGTCGCATGTACGCTGCGTGCAAATGGTACTTTATATTGATGTAATGGGCCGAACGGGTCCATATGCACGTCATTGCATTTCCTAGTACACCATGCAAAGCAAGAAGCTGCTTGTGGATCTGTGATCAAGCGCTTACGTTGGAGGGCCTCTCCGGCCTGTCCACCTCGGCACCGCGGCGGTCCTCCCAGGAGATGATGGCGCAGCGGGAGCCGGCGTCGTAGAAGCGCTTGGCGTGGGCGGTGCCGTAGCCGCGGGCGAGGTCGTGCCACTGAGCATGGAGGCATTTGCAGCAGTGAGGGAGATGAGGGAGAGGGCAGGGTGAGGTTAAATGCAGGCATGACAGGGTGGCCAGTGAACCTCGTGCATGTGTCCCTCACGCGAAGAATGTGCATGTGCAGCTTGAGGGCCCTCACTGTGCATGGACGTCACTCATGTGCATGTGCACTTGAGCGGCGTGAGTGACAACACAGCTGACAAAGCAAGTGCGTGCGCTCTGGTGTGGAAACCTTGTAGCCTGTATGTTCTGGTGATGGTGTGCCCGGTCAATGCCACCAACCCAATAGCAGAGGAAGGCGGCGGAGAATGCGTACCGTGCATCCCACATGCATGATGTATGCGTGCCTGTGGGTGTGCATGTGATGGCAACGCTGCACACACGAACGGCCGGACGCCGTTTCATCGAGGCCACAAACACACCTACACCACTTGCGTGCACATAAACTGCCAGCAGGAACGTAAAGGGGTACTATCATACTGGTGTCACGGCGAGCATGCAGCTCCTGCATGTATGTACTGCAGGGAGGTGGTTGTGTACTGCGAAGTACTGCTGTCACCTGGTCACGGTAGATGCCGTTCTCGTCGTAGACCTTGATGGAGAAGTTGATCTGGTCGTACATGCCCAGCCAGCCCATCAGGGTGGGAGAGCCGTCAGCGGCCAGAGGCACCGCCTGCATGCAGCAGCAGGGAGTGTGCATTCGCGCGTGGTGCATCAGTCACTGCATCAGTCATTTGCGCAAGCATGCAGCATCTTGCAGGACAGTGATAGCTCCATGCATTATTGTCTGAGAGGACCCTTCATTATGGTCCCTCTGCTCGCAAGTTTTGCTTTTTGAGCCACGCACATGCAAACGCGTCGGCGTGAGGATTGGTGTGCAAGACATTTGCTCTCAATGCAGCTCGGCTGCATCACAGCCGGCGCCAACAGCATCTGAAGATGTAAGTGCAAGCACCAACTCATCACATACATAATCACGGGCTGAAGTAGCAGCAAACACAGCTCCCTCACGTGTCTCTGTCTCTGCCGTTGACGTACATACTGTGCACCTATCACGCCAGTCGGACCTTCCGCTACTCACCTTCTCGCTGTCCCTGAACTTGGCAAACAGCAGGTCGGTGTATGCAGCGTCCTTGCTCACAAACTGGGCAGTCACGACGCGGCTCTTGCCGTAGAAGTACTCGTTGTCGGCCAGCGGCGTGGTGATGGGGCCGCCGCAGACGCCGCCGTTGGCAGGGTCGCAGCTCAGGCCCAGGGCGCACTTGGGAGCACCATAGCACAGGCCATTCTTGCAGGTGAAGTCCACCATAGGACAGGCCATTCTTGCAGGTGAAGTCCTTGAAGCAGGTCTGGCCGGCGATGTTGCAGCCTACGCCGTCGTTGAACGATGTGGCGTGGCAGTACTTGCCGTAGTTGTAAGCCACGCAGGTGGAGGCGGAGTAGCAGACGTTATCAAAGTAGTAGGCTGTGTTGCTGCAGGAAGCTCCCAGAGTAGGGCAGGTGTAGTCTCCCGGGACAGGGTTTTGCTGCGAATGAAATGAAGACGCACAAACAGTGTGCAGCGCAACATCGGGTTGCAAACGTTAGTTGTAAATCAGCAACACAAGTGCACAACAGTCCAGGCTTGGGTATGTTTGCAGCAGCAAGCTGCTTGATGGATGACAGGGTCGCTGCGTGCGGGAGTTTGTTTCAAAACGCAGATGTGGATAGTGCAAGGTGAGCGATGCAAACTGCGCCAGGCAATCACTTCTCTGCTATTCGATGAGTAAGGACGGCCCAAACTATTGTCCTAGGCTCGCTGCCTAACATGGTTGTTAAGGTCGCTCACCAGCAAAGTGCGGGCCGCTGACGCCCCAACAGCCAAACACCACAGCAGTGCCACTACCGCAAGCGGGCTCTTGTTGAATGCAGACATTCTTGCAAGCTTGTGGTTGCAAGGGCACAACAGATAACGTTTCAGGACCACAGGTCAGGTCCTGCGACGGTGGGCGGGCACGCACGGCACGGCGCATGGTAGACAAGCACCCGCATACAGGTATCAGATTGGCAGGTGCCAGGCTGGGAGCCAGGTCTACTGTTGGTGTCAACGACAATCTAGTTGCCTCGGGCTATCTCGGCGGGTATGCTGCTGGAACAGACATCGTCTCCACTTATGCAAGCAAGCCCGGGGGGTGAGTCACAACATAGCGGGAGCGAGTAATCAACGGGCAGGTCTATATGAATTCGGGGTGTGGCCTGACAGGTTCACCGCGCACAACGTCGGGAGCTTCCTAGCTGGGCACTTCAATCAACGGACGATAGTGGTTTCACCAGTTGCGCACCACCGCTTGATACAAAACGTGAACACAAGCCCATGCTCAGGAGACAGACAATACTTAGTGCCTGATTGCGTTAAGGCATGCACGCGAGCGTCTCTACCTGAAGGCTGACAACTCGTGCATACACCAGAACTCACCTTCACACTGTATATCGCAGGGCGGATCCGATCAGCTTGTTCAGTGGGTGCAAGGTGCTGCAACTGAGCGCTTACATCGCCTTATATGCTAAAGGGCTTCAACTGCGCGGTAAAGAATGCGAAGCGCCGCACGTAGGCCTGAAAAGACCACCTCATCGCAATTATCACATCGCTTGACCCCTGACACGCTTAGACGACCGATTCCTAGAGGATACGGCGACGGTATGATTTGGCAGCGTCACTGGTAAGGTGGTCGTAGAAAGCGATAAGTCTGCGCTACGTGAGCTGTTCGTTTGGAATCTTCGCCCGCCACTTCGGTGCCAATGCGGCGGTGTGAGGAGCAGCTTGGTGAACAGGCAGTGTCAGGCAGTGTTACAGAGTTCTGACAAGCCATACTCACACACTGACAGCGCGCTTACTTGCCAGCAGGTTGCGGGACTCACTCCACCTGGTGGGTCCACTTGCAGCCGCTGCCAAGAGCGCGTCGCAATGTCGCAGCTTTGCCAATGATGCGTCAACACATTAAACCTGGTGGTCCTCCTCAGCTTACCTCTCGCAATCATACAGGCACCCCCCCGTGATATACGAGTGCCAAACTTGCACGTGCGCTGGCACACATTGATTCGTCAGAGCCCGCCACTGTCCAAACCCTGTTGGTGGCGGCTGCGCTTGTGGACAGGTCGCTGACAGCACAAACATACTACCGGAGAAAGTGCACAAAGCGGACGTGCTCACGTGTTATGTGTTTCTGTCTCATCCTCCTCAAAGATGAGAATTGTTTGTACACGTTCCGCCCATCCTTGCAGAGTCTGCTGGACTGTGGCGAAGGTGCGCAAATCTCTCACGCGCACACCTTCACCCCAGGAATCCAGGCGTAATACTCACAGGCTGTTTGGGCAAAGAAAACCTTGCAAAGCAAGGATTCCGCTGTTTTCAGGCAGCCGACAGGCTTTGGCCGCTGCAATCCAGCTTAGGTGCATGTTTCATATGTGTGCTCCTTGCATGTTGAATGCCTGCATTACGTCAGTGCACTTGTACACTGGAAGTACGTGTGGTTTACGTGGCGTGATAGCTGTCAGCAACATACAGCTGTATAGCACCTGCACTGCTGTTTGCGCTGCGCATTCACCGCGCTGACTGCTGGCCTGCAGGTGTGCCAGCTTGCGGGACTGCGTGCGTGGCACGAATAATGTAGCAGGAGCTGCACACGCGCACACTAGGCGGCCCGGATGTGCAGCAGGAACATACAGCAGCACCAGGCATCGGCGCACTGTAGGTGGAGCTCTTGGACTACGAGACGCGCATGCAGGTGCAAGGAATCGGTCATGCTTCTCATGCACACGCTGAGATCAAGTGCGGTCGCGGGGTTTACAGTTTGGGTTTTCGCCACACGCTGACCTGGTTGCAGCTGGGGCTGCAGCTTTTGAGCGTGCACTCAAATTTCATCCCAGACACCAAGTTGCTTTCTTGTGTGCATCTGTCGACATGCGGTAGCGTTACAACTTGCAAGTCCTGGCCAACTCCGTCAGGTGGTTAGGAGCGTCGGAGCAGCCTGCTGCACGGACACTGGTGGTGTGGGGGGGTGCTTGCCAGCCACGTTGCGACCAGGCCAGCGCCTTCATACACTACGCTTGCCTGCAGGCGCTGTCCATCGACGTCAGCCACAGCCAGCATGTCCAGCACGGTCAGCATGCTCACACGCACGCTCGCGGCATGCGTGCTCGCGCTTGCTGGCGCAGTTTTTGACACGATCGCGGCGGAACGAGGCGCACAGCCGGTCTCTCAAGGACTGTGGCATGAAGCTGCATGCAGGCAGCTGCTGCCAGGCATGGAGTGTGCATGGAATATGCTGCATGCTGTGCCAGGAGTCCAGGTGGATGCAATGTGGATGCATCCAAGCGAAGAGGCATCAATGCAGCCATCTACGCTCGGTGGAGAGTGGGTGCAACAGCGCAGCGCGCAGCTCGATACCAACATCATCGTATCATTAACAACAACATCGGTAGCTTGGGGCACCTGCACGGCAAAGGGTGTGCGCGCGTCAACGACGATGCGCCTTTCAGATAGCTCGTCAGGGCAGGGGCACGCGGGTGCGCTGGTTGATGTCGTGGTGCGACACTGCCTGCTGATAGATGGTGTCACCCAATCACGCGGCAAGGGAAAAGCCGGCAGTGTGTGGGGAGGAGGTGGAAAGGGAGGTGGCGGACGACATGCGGGCATGGCAGCGGTGTGAGTGGGTGCCATTGACCACTGACAGGTACGTGAGCACACGTGCCCACGCAGTGCATGGCTCCAGCCGTCTCGCCTTGTCATGGTCGGCGCACAATTTGCCACCTGCCGTGGCACCTGGATGAGCTTTGGTGCCCTCATCGTGCATCGTACGATTCAGGGACTTGCGGACTGTTCCTGCGCGGCACCGTGCACGTGAGGCAGGCAAGTGAACCCGAGTGAAGCGGAGCAAGGTGAGGAGGCGCTGTGGGCCTTGAAGGCTTGAAGGCTTTGGCAGCGGTGTCCTAGCCTGTAACCGTTCCCGTCCAAAACAAAAAAAACTGTGGGTCCCGGCCACCTTGCAGTCATGCAACGTGGCAGACCACATTGCATGTTACATTGTTACCACAGAAAGGGTACGGCCAGCCCACCAGCGTTTGACGACGGCAGCAGTCAATAGCCTCACGCCACCGATTGATGCCCCTTGGGGCGAACACAAGTCGACATGCACAACGATGGCTGTTGGGTTGACAATCGGGTTGCTATTCCCCATACCGGTACTACTCACCGCGATGGGGGCAAACCCATGGCGGACGTCGTTGTGCCCGCCCCCTCCTCACGCATGTGATAAAATGCCTCGGCGTCCTCGGCACTCAATGTGGATGCCAGGCTCTCGATGCACATGTCCGCCTTTCCGCCGATGACGTACCGTACCACACCTCCAAAGTCGATATATCGCTGCGTGACGTCAACGTCGAGGTCAGGGTACACCTGCTTGTGGCATACCTGGAGCTCCTCCAGGCTCCACACGGGGAGGTACCACACCTTGGTGTGCCTGCAAGTGACATGGCGTAGGGCAACACATCATCAGTGTTCAATTCGCCAAGTCAAGCGTAATACTACACTGCTCAACCGTTGTACCAATAGTGTAGCGGGGGGCTGAGTGCTTGGCAGTCAAGTCCAGGGGGAGGGCAAGCGGCCACTCGAGTTCCCGCACCAGCGCCAACTGCCGCCGACATCATAAAGCACATAATTGCAGCAATGCGTTGTCTGCAAGCAGCTTCCAAGATGCACAATGTTGCTGTTGGTTTGTGACCGCACCCACCCGCCCTTCACGAATTGCTTCCAGTTGTCCTTGTTGTACGAGGGCAGTACGACCTTACGGCCTACGCCATCGTACTGCGTATCTTGAGGTGGCTTGCCGTCTATTAGGTGCCAAACAGTGTGCTCGTCCCGTGTAGCTGCAGTGCAAGAAGCATGGCAACCATCATACGCGCACACACACACACCACGCACCACACACAATTCAGCATGAGCAACGGTAACCATCCATCCCGGCCGGATTTCCGGGCCCCAGGGGGTCCTGTCACCTCCTGCTTTGGCAGCGGTTTCCTAGCCTGTACCCGTTCCCGTAAAACAAAAAGGATCCAGCGTCTGCGTGCACTGCATGCAAGGGAACACACACTCTTGAGGCTCCGCGCATGTGCGTTTGTGCGTGCAGCTCACATGTGCAGAGACGACGCTGAGCGCAATGCGCATGTGCAAGGAGGCACCTACATGCATCGGCAAGGGTCTTGCGTACTCAACGTAACTCTGTGCTCCATCAGCTGTAGAAAACCACCAGCAAGCCCCCTGCTTATTACCACCAACCGTGCAGGCGTGGGAATGACAGGGTGTGGTAACAACCGAAAGTGTACCGCTTCTGCTCGCCGCCTGGTCCCAGGCTCCCAGCTGGGGGAGCATGGGCGGTTTGGCCAACACGATCCTGATGTAACACAACATAAGAATAACAACTGGAAGTGTATGCTACGCACTGGAGCTTCTAGGACCTGAATGCGAGTGGATACGCCTGTGCTGGTGGCCTGACAATGTTGTTCGACACGAGCCCCTTGATGTACCCCTTGCACACGGTTTCATGCGTTAATAAAAACATACTTACATGCAAGCCTCCAGAGATTACCCCATATCTCCATTGCCACATCCACCCTCACGTTGTCAGGGTCAGTGAAGTCCAGCAGGATGTCCGTCTCTCTGTAGTTCATTGAGATGTAGCTGCAAAATGGGCAGTACGAGAGCGCAGGCGCAGGCGCGCTTAACAGAGAGGGAGCAACGTGTTTTGACTCGAGTATGCTTGCTTGGGGAGGCGCTTATGCCCAAGTGGTTGAACCAGCGTCACCGGGGGCACAATGTACTTGCAAGGTCGCACGCTGTCACTCGGGCTAGCTTTCCAGGTTGCTTACTCAGCGTGGCGAATCATCAACTGCTGCCTGTGGCTGTACCCCTCATGGTCCTGATGGCTGATTGCAAGAGACGGCAGCTCAGCCAGGTCAAGTAGTGCATGCATGCAGCCGTGCTAGGCCTCCCCGCACACCCTGATCTGCGTCCTGATGCATTATTACCATGGTGATAAGGCACTCACGTGTACAACACCTTCTGCCGCTGCGCAGCCAGCCAGCAGATGAGGAACAGCGCAAAAGTGCTCTTCCCCACGCCTGATATGCCAGCAGTCAGCACCACAGCGAAGTCAGGCGGGAGGCGCCACAAAGCCGTCAGCACCTCCAGGTATGATTCTCGGATCAGGAGACCTCTCGCCAACCTTCGTGGGATCACCCTTCGATATTCGTTGGGCAGCCGGAGGCAAGTGTTGCGCAGGCCGCTGAGGTCTGGCATGGGGTTGTTGGACCCAGCAGGCACGACTTCCTTCGGAAACAGCTTAGCGCTGACTTGCCGCACATCCTTGGCGAAGGCCTCAATCTCTGCACGACAGGGGCAGCAGATAGACAAGACGACAAGATGCACAACGTACTATGATGCGAAAGGCCCGCATGCCGGCCGATTTCCCCAACCAAGGGAGCGTCATGTGGAAATGTGCGCAGGGCCATAGGCTGTGGTTCCTGAACGTGATGCATGGAACACCAACACCGATGTCCGCAAGTAAGCAACGTTGGGCACTGACGGCGTTCCTGTTGCGCTTCTGTTGCAGCATTCGTTAGGATTTGTACATTCACACTCACCCTCAAGCATATATGCTGGCGACTTGCCAAGCATGCGGTCACGCGCCGCAGTGGGTAGCCCTGCGGGCACGACATGGCATGCAAGGAGCTTGCCCAGGGATGCATTCACACGCCAGCACAGTAATATGTTATGCTACATCAGGAGCGTGTCGGCCAAACGGCCCATGCTCCCCCCAGATGGGGACCAGCACAAGAGGTTCACCACGCCAGCACAGTACACCGCCTAACCATCATGGCACATGTCATGGCCACCCTCCCCCAGCCCTTACCAATGGTGAGCGCTCGACCCCACACAGAGTTGCACGCGGTATGCTGCATGTCACCAGGCTTGGTGCATGCACGAAGTAGCACTTGTCGTTGGGTCCCCATACAGGTGCCCCAGCAAGCAACACATCAGCGCAGCCAATATGCCCACACACAGGATGCATGCGCAGGTTTAGCGGTGCTGCTTGTTATATACCACCGGCCCATGGCCTGTTGCGTGCAAGAACACACCATACCAGACTGGTGTGCTGCTGCTGTGCTTTTGCCACGCGAGCTGGTGAGAGCCCTGGCTGGATGGCCCATCCATCGGCCGCAGCACATGGCAGGTTGCAGCTAGCTCAGCTCATCATGCTGCTGGTGCACACGCAACCCGACCAGTCCATCGCACCTAGCTCTCAGCACAGCAAGAACAAAAATGCACGCTGCTGGGGCAAGCAAGCAAGACGTACACGTGCAAGCGCTGTTGTGAGTCACCCACCGCTCGTCTGCTCGAGCAGCAAGTTGTACGTGCGGTGCAGCTCTGTGAGCTCTTGCGTCCCTGCGGTCCATGCAGGGCTGCCCACCT
>BDDA01000239.1:8087-37949 GCA_001662385.1 Chlamydomonas asymmetrica | reverse complement strand
TCTTCAAATCCTTCTTATACGCCTCCATCTCCTGCTCACAAGCCTCGACCTTCTGCTTTGACACCGTGGACACCTTGCCTACACATGTCCACCGAAACAACACCAACCAGAGTCTACGAGGCTCACCCTTCCGCCTGATATCAGCCTGGCTGCCCTGACATATGTGCGGGTGAGGTGCTGCGGACAGGCGGGCGGGCTGGCGGGCTGGCGGGCTGGCCGGCGGCGGGCTGATATTCAAGTAGCCAGGGATATGCCACTTCAACTATCTAAGCCACTTCAATTACCACGCGACAGGTTGACAGCAAGGTATGTCCCTGCAGCTGGCTCGCACCGTACCTGCTGAAATACTACCTTGAGCATTAGCTTGGCAGCGGGATCCTGTCCTGGCCGGAGTGCGCACCATGGCAGGCTGCGTGCTGCTGACACTTGGCCGCTGGGCCACTAGGCCCACAGTGTGCCTGCACAAAACATGTAGGTGTGACGCGGCAAGAGCATAATCCCCCACAAGCTTTCAGGAGCGAAGGCCTCACCATGCCCACGGGGCATTGTGGACGCGGATGGCCAACGTTGCACTGGAAAGGCAAGCATTTAAAAATCTTTGGCAGTACGCGGGCTACCCACCAGGTGAATAAGATGTATTACACACAAACATCAGAGCACCTGCAGCGCAGTGTCACTGCATACCTGGGGCTGGCGTGCACAAATAACATCCTGAATGGAGCAGGTGGGCCGCGCCTGCACGCAAAGCAGGAACACAACCCTGGCAAAAGTGATAGCAGTGCAGGATGTTGCAGGCTAGAACAGCAGGTTGCAGAGAGTGTGGCTGGCGTTTGCTGCCCACAAGACCCAACAGGCTATTTGTGGGGCTACCCGCTACCCCCAGGTTTCATCGTGCCTCTCAGTCAGTTGCTGCCCAGCTTGATGCAAACTACTAGTATAAAACAGGTGTAAATGGAAGTAACATCGACGCATACAGATGAGCAGCGCTTGGCTTCTTGCTTACTGAGCTGCTGTGCAAGGTATATTATAGGTATTGACGGGATGGTTATGGGTGTGTGTGGCGGCTTCCTGCTTGGCGCACCCACTGTGTGCAGCTGTGCAAGACTGCAAGAGCTTAAGACAAGCACCTCCCCGACACGCCTTTGCTTTACTTGTGTTTTGCCGTGGATGGAAAACCCCAGGCAGCGCAAAGCGAGCGTGGCGACGGTGGCGATAGAGGCTGTTCATGGTTGCATATGGGTATAAGACGTATTGGTATATCAGACCTCATCTTGCAGCCGTTGTCTCCAGGGCTCGACGGGGAAAGATGTAGGACGAGCATTGCATTCCCTGAACCCTCCCCAAACATTAGGCCCAGCGCCACGCTCGGACTGCCATATCGACACTTTCTACCATCTTATGGTTTGCGGTGTTATGTTGTTATGCGTTCCGTCCTCCACAGCTGTTCCGCTTCTCAGGCCTGCACCGGTTGCACTTCGCATGCAGCCAAGTTTGCGTTCGCGTTTCGGCGTCCGTGGAGTGGTGAAGGCTCTTCTGGCGCCGTTTGCGATACCAGCGCTGGTGAGTACGCTCGAACTGCGCGAGTGTGTGGTCGTGGTTCTGCGTGTTGACTGCACTCCAAGAGTACTCTGGAATGATTGGTGTCCGTGCCTGCAAGCCCAGTAGTGTACACATATTGTTCGCGGATGTTTTAGCCTGCTTATGCTCGTTCTTGGAACGCACGACCCACCTCAGCGCAAAAGTCCTGATACGCTCACACGGTTGCCAACACCACTGACTGTGCGTTTGCAGGCGGTTGCGACCTGTGTGGCTACCTTGGGCTTTTGGGTGCTTCTAGCAGCTTACACAGCTGTTTCCGAGGTCCCATCTGCTTTGCCAGCAAGGCGCCTTCCATCTAAGGTGGGTGTCAGGGGTGCAGGAAAACCAGGAAGCGGCCGACTTTGACAACACCAGTCTGGTTTAGCTAGTACAAACATAGTACAAACAAACATAACGCTGTTTATCTTGCTGGGTGACTGCTGTTGACGTAGTGCTAAGGCTGTTACGTTGCCCTCGTTCGTGCAAGTTTCTGAGCATAGCGAGGCCCATAACTGGGCGGCACTGCAGCACTGGGTGGCACTGCAGTTACCGTGCTTAAATCGTGCTTCACTGAAGTGTGTGTTGAAGACCACCCCGCAGCACGCTGGAGCTTCTTTAAACCGTCGTGCTTTTGTGCCCGTCGTCTGCAGGGACAGTGGAAGGACCCGTGGGGAATGAGCGTCGAAGTTCAGTTTTGGCCTTGGGCGCTGTCTCTTCTCTCCTATTTCTCGATGTTCTCTTTAAGCCACGACAGGCGGGCCTCGGTGCCTGCAGCGGTAGCCGCAGGTGACGAGGAGGTCGCGAGCCGCTCTTCATCATCGTCCCTTGACTCGGCGCTGGAAAGCGCCAACCTCAGCAGGACTTCGTCAAAGGACGGCAGCACGACAATATCCTGGCAGTCTGTCTCTGCTGCCAGCGGTTGCCAAACGCCGGTCTTGTCCAGCACTTCGTCGCAGGAGCTATGTGCTGGCGACTCGGGCGCCTTGGCTGGTGCAGCTGAGGCAGCACTGAACCTGAGCCAAGAGGTGCCATGCTCTGGACCCTATACAGCAGCAGCAGCAGCAGCAGCAGCAGCAGCAGTCTCCATCATGCCTGGCGATTCTGACTCAGACACGGCAGAGTGCGTAATCAATAATGCTGCGGGTCAGCCGACGTCCCCACTGCTGAACCCAGCTGGCATTGAGACCACCATGGTGCTGGCAGGAACAATTCGTGCTGCTGCCCCAGATGTCCAAGCTCTGCGATATGACCATGAGCTGGACGAACACGTGAGTGTGCGCCAGCCGAAATTCAAACACGCCGGGGATACGCCCGCGTTTTGCGTTCTCGTCCTGCAGCAAGTGCACAGCCCCCTGCTTGGTGCTGTGCGTTGAACTTTTGTTGTGCTGCGTACATGTTGCGCACTTGCAGGTGCTGTTGGCCATCGGCTCAGCGACGCGCGCCGTGACGCAGCTGGCGGACGAGGACCAGCGTGCTGCAGCATACCTCGGGGGCGGCAACTACTCCTGGTGCTGGCTCGTGCCCTTCCAGGGGGCCTCCTACGCAGTCAAGATGTCGAGCGCGGAGTCGGCCCGCGAGCTGCGCCAGGCGTGCGACGCGTTCCGCCACGAGGCCGCTCTGCTGCGTGTGCTGCGGCCGCACAACGTGGCGGTGCCGCTGTGTGGCCTCACACGTATCCAGTACGAGTCGGGCGCCTCCTGCGTAAGCACCGTGCCAGCGCTGGTGATGAAGCCCATGTCCGGCGGGTGCCTCTTTGAGCACATTGAGGTGAGCTGCGATGACAGCTGCACGCGCGTGTGGAAGCCTGGAGGGCGCATCGGTCTATGCAGGGGTGGCAGGGCAGGGGCGCATCAGGCGGGGCCATGCCCATGCCTGCTTCGACTGGAGCGTTGTGCTAGCCCTGGGACTGATGGCAGCAACGAGAGTAACATGCGCGTGAATCATTTGCCAGTCACGAGCAAGAACACGAAACAAAAGAAGTTCAAAGAACGTAAAACAAAGGCAGGCACTTTGGCCTTGCCATGCACTATCAAACGCCCTGCATGCAGTGCGTCCTGTGTGGTGTGTCGTTCGATTGCGGTGTGACAATGTCGCCTGGCGGCGGTGTTCCTGCCTGACTGACCCCTGCAGGCGCTCAAGGCGGGAGTGCTGCACAGGGCGGCAGGGAGCTCGTCCGCCGCTGCCATCCGCGCCCACTGGCAGGCGCCCCACCGCCACGGCTACGCCACCATGCCGCACGCGGACATGCGCCGCGCTGCAGCGCGCGTGCTTGCCATGCTGCACGCGCTACACGAGGCTCAGATCGTGCACTACGACTTCCACCCCGGCAACCTCCTGCGGGACGACACCGGCACGCTCTTCCTGTGCGATCTCGGCTTGGCACGTAGCTTTGCAGCTGACGGCCCCACCGCCGCCTCCCAGCGCCACTGCGGGGACAGCAGCGATAGCGACGATGACAGCGATGCTGTACCGCAGGCGGTACGTACTGACCTGTACCGGCGGAGGCTGGCGCAGTACCCCCGCGGTGCGGTACAGTACATGGACCCCTCGCTCAGCCGCAGCGCCGCCAGCCGCAGCGCCGGCCTGACGCCCCACGCCGACGTCGACATGTTCAGCGGCGCGCTGACGCTCCTCACCCTCACCATGGGCTGGAGCGCTGAGCAGATTGAGCGCCACGTGACGGGCGCCATGCAGCAGGGCCGCCCCGTGCGGCTGACGCCTCCTGATGCCACGGAGCAGCAGCAGCAGGTGCCTGCTGAGGCGCGCCTGCCACGTCAGCTGGAGGAGTTGCTGCTGTGGATGCTGCAGCCGTCCGGGCGGCGACTGGCCCCGGCGCAGCTCATGCGGCGCCACGGCTACTTTCAGGGGTTCGACTGGGCAGAGGTGGGCTGCACGCTCTAGCCCGCTCGCCCGGTGTACACCTCTCGCCCTCAGGCAGGCTGTAGCGGCTAAGCAGCAGCAATGCAGGCCACTAATGCGAGCCGGTCCAGGTACCTAATGTGTGCGCGGTGCACCAGTCGGCTGCCTTGCAACTGCAACGTAAGGTCGATTGGTCGAGCGATGCCTTTATGTCAGCGGTGACAGGCTTGTGAGTCCTTCAGAAGCGTAGCAGCAGCATTGTCACCTGGTTCCTTCGCTCGATGCTGGCCTGACCCGGTTGGAGTACTTGACCGCTGACCGCCCCTCTGCTCGTACCTATGCGCTCAACGTTCCTAAAGGGCATATTCGTCATACGCTTGAGCGATTTCGCCGCACTGTGAGTCAACGCGTGAGAGCTTCAACAGTGAAAAGCGCAGCGCACGTAGCGCTGCCGTCTTTTTCCATCTAGCCTGCTGGCCCTTGCTACGGTGTGCCATGCATGTTATTTCTCTTCGCTATGCCGCATACAAATTATGTTGGTTCCCTGCGGCCACAACGCATTACTTGTCCAATGTTAGTATTGCAGTGGGGATGCGCCCCCTGCAATCCCCCGCTCAAAGCTGTGTGTGTGTTTACCCATGCAGGCCAGCTTAGTGACAGACAGGCCTGTTTTCTGTGCGATTGGGTTGCGTGTTGCAATGCACATGCCCTCGCTATTCGTGCGGCGGCGTGATTAAATTCATTTTGACACTGGTGGCATGCTGACACTGGCGGCCCGGCAGGACCTATCATGCGCCTGCAGCAGCGCCACGCCAGGCTACAGCGCAGTAGGTGCTTGCAGGTGGCTGCAACATGTTTCGACTAATGCTTTCGCGCCGGTTGCTTCTTTTGCCCCTTGCACCCGTCTTGGGTGCATTTTCCTGCGGAGTGTGATTTTTTCCCCGTGCTAGCGCTTTGCATATGCCCACGTACAGTCATATGATGAGTGGTTGTGCGACTTTCTTATAGACAGTCACAGTCCTTGCTTTGCACTCCCTCCCTCATACATGGGACTGGCAACGTGAACAGTGCTGCTGCGTGCTGCCGCCTGCCCCCCCCGCCCCCCACCTCCCACCCCACCGTACCCCTCGCCTCGATTTTGAGATAGTGTGATGCAGCTGCAGCTGTTGCGGTGGTACAGCCCGCGCCCCCCCATGCCTACGCTACGTCTCGGACAACGCACCAACGCCTTTTAACGCCGCAATGCACAAGCTCGCCTGGAAACCACACCGTGTCGCAAGAACGCGCGTTCATGCGGACGGGACGCCCCTTGCCTTCTTGCTTGTCTCACTCCGCACGTCGCCTCCTCTTGGTTGGAGTGCTTCGCCCCTCAATTGATTGTCACCGGAACGCATTTCGCTTGCTGTTTTTGCCTGAGCAACCTTGACCTGCTGTTAAAGATCAAGAACTTCAAATTCTCATGAACGTTACCGTCCGCACGGCTATGCCTGACTGAGGCTGTACAATTGTGGCTGCGGGTTTTGACTATAGCAAGAAGGCCGAGTGGGCCAGGGCGTTGTGGCAGCCGGCATCCTACCACCCACGGCCCTCTGTTCCTCTTGAGTCCTGATATCAGACTCACGGGAGCGAAAGGCGAGGAAAGGTGTAAGCTCGGGGCATTGATGTGATGGGGTGCTCAGGCTTTCGGTGGCCTTGTTCAGGCCCTGAACAAGGCCACTGTTGCGCATTGCCGCATTGTGATATCGCTGTTCTGCCGCTGGATGGTGACCGAGCACCGTAGCATGGCGTTGGTCACGGTATCCTGCTGCATGGTCTTGCTGTGTGGGGGTGGGTCCTGTCACGCTGCTCAAGCCCAACACACTCAATGGACGAATGACACGCATCTGACACACCGTTACGCGTGTGGCTAAGGTGTTGGTCCATGACTGGAGTGTGCCAGCCTTGGCAAGTTGCTCCTCGCTCAGTGACAGCATGCGGGTCATGATTGGTGAATGGTGATTGATGTCAGTAACGTTCTTGCATGCTTGTCACTTCACGACATGCGTCCTCTTTGCCCTCCTGCGGTTCTGTCGAACATGAAATCGCTGCATGCAAACCTGCGTCTCCACCCTGCATGCCTGTAACATTCCCGCAGTCACTGTCCTGTCGGCAGTGCATGAGCTGGTCAGTCTACTGACCTAACTTGCCTGGTGCCTCTCTTGCTGCCATATCCTGGTCTGAGCCTCTGGCTATACTGGTCCGGGACTCCGGGTGATGTAATCTCTCTCTCTCTCTCTCTCTCTCTCTTTCTCTCTCTTTCTCACTACATCCCCACGGCGGTGCTCAGGCGCAGCATGGGGGCCGACGCCATTCGGAAGCCCCGCGCATTGAACCCAGCAGCAGCCAGCAGCATGGAGCAGCAGGCTTGCGTTCACATGGGCCAGCCCACATGCGTAGCGTGCCCATGCTGTGCGCCTTGATGCAAACCAGGATGGTGAGGCCGTGACATAGACATGTGACGCCAGGCCATGTGTGACGCCAGGCCATATGTGACGCCGGGTCCATGAGCTGTGCGAGGAGGCGAGAATGTACCATCTATGGACGCTTGGCAGCACACAGCTTGAAATGATGTTTTACATTTTGAATACAGTATTGAAATCCTCATATGCCCTCCAGCTTGCCTACGCTACTGCCCTCAACTCCCAACCCTAAGGAGGGGGTGCAGCACAGCTGGACGATGCACAAACGAGACTGACACCCTGTCAAGGGTCCTTGCCCAATCAACAGGGCCAATTTTTCACAGTGCATGCAGCCACGGCCATTGGGTGTGCGGAGTCGCACCCAACACACTTCCGTCACTTGTGCACACGGGCACACAGTAGAGCATGTTGGCGCATACCGGTAGCTGTGCAGTTGGTTGTACAGGGTGTGGCAATTTGGATGACCGCATCCATGAGCCATACAAGCGACTGCCAAACGCGGTTATCCAAGGCGCAAAGGGTTGAACATGCCGCCAGCAACGTGCACAAATGTTGAAATGTGTTTGCCATGACTCCGTCCTGTATGGCTCAACGAAACCACACAGCCATACATCCTGGAGACTGGCTCCTGCAATCGCTGCACCGTCGTGCTGCACCATCGACCGGTCACAAACATTCGCTGGCACAGGCGCAGCCTTGTCAGCAGGGGTGCAAGTCTTGAGCAGCGCCACTGCATACGGCTCCAGTACATGTGGAATAAATACTGACAGGGAGGCATCCTGCAGGCAGTACAGCGATACAACAATACTCACACTGCTCAACGCACTTGCGAGCACATGACCAGAAAGCCTGAACGTTGCTGCAAACCGCCGAACGCTGTTAACAAGTCTTAAGCCATGCACAAACCAGCAGCCTGCTGGCACCACATCGAAACCAAAACCAGCATCAGCATCAGTCTTCCTTTGTGTGGTGTAAATTGTGTCAGGCCTCGAGGGGCAATCTGAGGAGTGCAACCCCAAAGCGACGATCAACCGTTGCAAGTGCCAATAGTCATGACTCGTGAGCATGTGAACGAGCACGCAGGTTTCTCGTTATCCCATCCAACAGCAGATGAGTGAAAGCAGTGAGTTTCGGGAAGCTATCGGTGACAGGCATATGTTAGCACTTGTGGGAAAGTGGGCCTTGTATGTGAAGCGCGGGAACCGTGCTCAATGGAACATCACGGGCCAAACAAATGGAAGGATGAGGGCGGCAATACAAGCCTGTCGGGGCCAACATCAACATGCCCGCATGCCCGCATGCGCGCATGCCTGCGGTCGGTCATGATTCCGGGCCTCCATTCCGCCCATGCTCCACCCCGCTGACGTCGCCCCCTGCAGCAGGTAAAGAGCTACCGCCTGTGAGAGGCAGCGCGAGACGGCGCCGGCGTCGGCGTCACCCGGTCGTCCGTGTACTGCGCGTCTGGCGACAGGTCCGCGAAATAATTAATCGATTCCGTGCTGAAACCCGCGCCATCGCCATCTGCAGGCGCCGGGCCCACCTGCACATCCCCAGCCCCTGCTGCTGCTGCTGTGATTCCTCCTGCACCTCCCCCACTGAAAAGGCCCGCTTCTATGGGTGCCACTCCAGCTGCCGATGGGGGTTTCGGAGCCGCTCCGGCCGCGTGTCCGGGCGGGGTCCGGGCGGGGGAGGCGGCGGCGCTGTGCTCCCTGATGCTGCCTGCGTACGCTTGGCTCGTCGTGCTCGCTGCGCGCTGCACGGCCGTGGGGCTGCTGAGGGAACTGCCAGTGCGAAGTAGCAGCGCAGGCACGCCGCCGGGCTTTGAGATCGACGTGGGCCATGCTGGGGCCGACGAGGCCGCAGCCGGCGCATCACTCCCACCCCGCATTCCACTCGCTCCTGCTGTTGAGGGGCCAACCATGGCGTCCACATCAGGCAACGCGTGCAGCTGCTGCTGCTGCTGCTGCTGCTGGCCTGGCAACGGAGGCGGCTTGGGCGTCCGCAGCGCGTCAAAACGCGGTGAGGCGGTCGTAGCAAGCCACTGTGGCGGCGGCGGAGGAGGCGCTTGTGCAGGCGGACCCGTCAGCCCAAACTCCAATGCATGCATCCCGCCGGCGCCGGAGTGAACACCATGCATCTGCTGAGGTGCAGGCGCCGGCGCCGCATGGTAGGGGGCGCCGGGGGCGCCCCAACTGCCGTCACGATCGTGCAGCACCGGCGCCGTCGTCGTCATCTGCTGCAGCTGGTGCAGCGACGCAAACGCCGCAGCCTGCTGCTGCCAGCGCTGCTGGTCCGAGTGCACTCGCAGCATTCCCTCGTCGACGCTGGAACGGCGGTGCGCCATCTGCGTTGACGTCGGACGCGGCGCGCCGTTCCCAAACCACTGTTCAGCCAAGCTGTCGTCGGCACCGCCTACGTGCTGCGCGGGCCATCTGCCGCCGTCGTCGTGCCCGCCCACGTCGGCGGCTCTGCCAGTGCGGGAGGGGGCGGCAGACGCGAACGGCATCAGGTTCGCGGACGCAGACCGGAGCATCACCGCGTCAAACGAGGAGCGGCTCGCCGCCGCTGCGTGCGCCAGCTCAGGCCGTGCCTGCATGCCGCCCCAAGGCATCTGCGGCAGGCCCCGCTGGGGGTGGTGGCCGTGATACTGCGGCTGCGCGGAATGCGCCAGCGCGCGCACTGAGCGCTCGCGGCCACGACTATTCAGCGGCTCCAAGTATTGCGCACCCGCACCCGCGCCGCCGCCAGCGCGCAGGCTGCCATCCCCTCCGGTGTTGCTGCTGCGGTTCCGGCCACCGTTCTCGTCATCCTCGTCACTGTCCAGCTCAGTGCTGTTGTCCCCAGGGTTGTTGACGGCCCGGAAGCTCGCCTTCTTGAGGGGGCTCGGACGGATCGGCACGGTGGAAGTGAGGCCGATGCCGCCGGCCATGCTGCTGCCTTTGCCGCCGCTGCCGCCCAAGGGCGCCAAGCTGCCCGTCATGCCGCTGGCGGTGTGGCGGATCGACGCAGGGGCACCCACAGTGTACGCGGACAGGTTGGGGTCGGACATGGTGGCGGCACGCATGGCGCTGCGCGGGGGGGAGGGCGCGGGTGACCCTGCCGGCCGGCTGCTGACGCCGCCGCTGGCGCTGCTGACGCTGCTGTCGCTGCCCTGCACCTGGAGCGGCGCCGGCAGCGTGCTGCCGGGCCCGGCGGACGCCGACCGCGCGAGCGTGTGCTTTTTCGTGCCGCCTGCATGCTGCTGCTGCAGCTGCTGGCCCGGCTGGGCAGCAGCGGGCGCAGAAGTGGCGTCCGCGCCAGCAGCCAGCGCTCCTGCAGCGCCCCCGAGCGCACCTCCTCGCAACGACAGGGACGCGCTGTTAGGGCGTGGCAATGCGAGCGAGAGTGTGTCACGGTTGAAGTGCGCGGAGGGGCGTGACGCTGCCACCTGCATCGTGTGCGTCGCGGACGGTTTGTACGCCTCTGCAGTGGACCGCCGCGGTTGGTGCGATGAAGAAGCCGACCCAGGAGGGCTGGTTGGTACTGATGGGGGCACCGCAGCTCTAGACGCAAGAGTAAGCAGCATCGCGGCGCCATGCACTGCGGGAACGGCGCCACCTCTGCTAGCCAGGCCCGCTGCAGCACCACCGGCGCTTGTGTTGGTGCCTGCGGCGGTGGCGGCAGCGGCAGTTGCGGCGGGCGAAGCAGATGCGGCAGCGTCCGTGTTTGTGCGCAAGGGGTTATCGTTGCGCGCAGGCGTGGTAATGAAGTGAACCAGCTCTGTGGCTGAGTGGCTAACACGCCGTGATCCTGCCGGCGACTGGGAGTCAGCGTTCATGTATATGTCCTCCACAAAATCGTTCGAATGGTTGACCGCCTGCAGCAGCTGCAGCTGCGGCACCTGTTGCTCCTCACGCATGGGTAGCACCATCGGTGGCGGCAGTGGCAGACGCAGCTCCCCGATCTGCTGCTGCTGCTGTTGCTGCAGTTGCTGCTGCTGAGCCAGCTCCTGCTGCAGCTGCTGCTGCTGCTGCAGCAGCAGACGGTGCTTGCCGGCCCGCGGATGCGCAGCAATCCACTCCAGCAGCGCTTGGGTCTCGTTAGCGTCCGGAGCAGGGACAGACGCCTCTGCATCTGAGCCTCCGGGCTGATAGGCGCCGGCACGATCATCCGGCGACCCCATCGCCGCCTGCTGCTGCGCAAGCTGCTGCTGTAATTGCAGGGCGACGGGCATGAGGCCGGCCAGCGCGCGGCCCTGGGCGGGCGTCGTTGCGGCCGACGACGTGTGGGCGTTTGCGGAGGACTGCAGCGGCGTCAGCTGCGCGATAGGCGCCAAGGCGCCCGCACCACGGTCGGCACCGCTGCTGCCTTCGAACAGCTGCTGCTGCTGCTGCTGCTGCTGCTGCTGGCGCGTCGGCGGTATGGGCGCCTGGGGCGCCAGCGGAGACGTCGCGGGGCTGCCAGCGGCAGTCGGGGAAGCTGTGCGCGGCGCACCCCTGCCAGGCGGCGCTGCGTCAGCCCCTTCCTCCCATACGCTCCCCTGCGAACCTGTTGCGGGCAAGGCCCTACCCAGCACGTTAGCGGTGTTAGGAGCGGCGCCGGCGGCCTTGGGAGACGAAGATGGGGACGAGTAGGGTCCTTCTTCCGGCGTGGTGGACAGCGTGGGTGCGGGCGCGGCGGGGGGGGTGACGCCGGAGGCGGAGGACAACGTGCTCATCATGGCGGAGGAGGAGGTGAGGGAGGTGCTGCTGGCGGACACGGACAGAAGGCTGAGGTGGCGCGCGCTCGGCGCGCCGCTCGCCAGCGCCGCCATGCGGCCGGCTGCAGCCGCGGCGCCGGAGGCTGCTGGCGCGAGGCGCTGCTGCTGCTGCTGCTGCTGTGCCTCGATGGAAGCAGCGGTGCTAACGGTAGCTGCTCCGGTGGCGGCGGCGGCGGCGGCAGCGGTGGCGGCAGCAGCGCGCGAGGGGGATGCCGGGGGCCCGGCTGCACGGCTGAATGGCGACGCGGGGGTGGCTGAGGGTGCCGAAGCGTACAGCGAGGACTGCGCTGCAAGCATCACGTTGGGGGGAGGCGCTCGCCGCAGGGACAACGATGAACGCTGGCCATCCTGCAGCATGAGGAGGGACACACACGAACACGCACACCCGCATCATCATGCATAAGCACACTGCACGGCCTCGCGGAAAGCATACTGCATGGCCCAACGGGAAGTAAATAACTTCAACATACACACACATCCAAGTTCCGCCAGGTTCAACTGGCTTGCTTCGCTATTGCCACCTACACAGCCTTACAACATGCGCGACGCACATATAGCATTCGATCCATGACGGGGCTTGCATGCAATGCATGCACTTGCTCAACCGACAACCCAACGCATTGCGGAGGGGGCCGCTAAGCGCTCCCGCCTGGACCTGTCCTTGCAGCCCTCTGTTCCCCCGCACACGCCTGTCTCACCCAAACCTCGTTGCGTAATGGCCGCATATGCAACACAGCCAACTCTTGCTGTGCAACGCGCCCCCGATGCTAACATCAACCCTCGAGATCACTGGGAAACCAAAGGGCGTCCACCCTATGCATACCAAATGTACTGCTGCCGTGAATGCGCGGTGTCCTCGCTTCCGCGCTTACCTGCGGTCGAGCCGAGCCCGCCATTGATGCACCCGGCGGCAGCATGCCGCTGACCCACGACCCGATCGTGGGATCCGGGCTCAGCGTGGCGCCCGACATTTGTGCGTGCATGTGCGACGGCACGCCCCCCGCGTACATCCGCTGCTGCAGCACAGAGTCCTGCATGCCGCGGAGATAGCCCGGGGACAGACGCGTCATAGACGAGGAGCCATCCACGAAGCCCAAGGAAGAGGGGTTTGCGTAGGCTTCGGAGGCCTGATGGAACAGTCCGAGCGCCTGCAGTCGTGCCGCCATGCTGGCGAATGGCATCAATGGTGATTCCCACTCCTGCTGCTCGTTCTGATGTTCGTTCTGCTGCTGCTGCTGCTGCTGCTGCTGCTGCTGGTCCTGCCGCTGCTGCTGCTGCTCGTCCTGCCGCTGCTGCACGCTGTGCTTTTGAGCCCGCAAGGGCATGGCCGAGAGCCAGGGCTGGAGGCCGCTGCTCGCCAAGGTGTGCATGGCCTCGCTGCACGCCAACACACAAACGCAGGCAGCAGGCGGCGCAGCGTGCAATGCAGACATTGTTCATGATTCAACACTGGATTCATAAGAACAAGCACTCAACATGGCAGGTGGTGAGCTGTGAGGTCCGGACGTTGGGTGTGGTGCGTGCAGGGTGCACATGCATGCGTGCAATCCTGCAATGGTTCATGATGGGTGCAAGTCACTGAACTGTGGGAAATATCCACAATGTGCGCAACCCACGCGCCACTATGTATGACACAATTGTTTATGCAGTCTAGACATGGGATGCGGCGAGCCAAACGACAGCAACAGTGCGGGCACTTGTCGGCTCAGAAACTCACAACTCGGAGTGCGTTGCACCAGGCGAGGCGCGGCCTGAGGCAGCGTCGCTGTTGTCCAACGTGCTGGAGGCATTATTGGGTAGCGTTAAGGCCTTGCGCCCCTCCGTGAACGCCGCCTGTACGGGCACGGGCATGGAATCGGCACCAAGCGCGAAACGTGCAACCCCACCACAACACACTGCAGCATCCCGGTAGGAATGCTTGTGGCGTTGTTTGATTGAACAACTCATGATGTTGCATCATTAATTCCAGGTATAAGAATGCTCCATGCAGTTCAGTTCAATTAATGTTCTAGTTCCATCCGTAATGATCGTTAGCGTGCATGTTTTGAGTTGCACCTGGCTGCACATTAAACAGCAAGTTGTTGTCATGGAAGAAAGTCACCAGTCCACCCAGGGATTTTTCTCACCACCTGTCATGCGGCACAACGGTATTACCACGCTGCGCAAGTGGCCAGTGCCCCTGAAGTGCATGCTCTACACGTGAAGGCTGCTTTGCGGCACGAGCTTCACTTTGGTGTTACACATGCACCGAGGCTGGCATGAGGATGGCGGTGCGGCATACTCTGATCAATTGACCATGCATACACACACACACACACGCCAGCACGCCTGCAATGCGTGCAGCGCACCTCTTGGTGATGCAAAGCGCGGCCGCCAGCTTGGGAAGCACGTGGCGGCGGCGCCCCCTGCACCGATTGCTCCTGCTGCTGCTGCTGCTGCTGCTGCTGATACTGCTGGTGCGCTGCCAAGATGCCGGCGAGGGAGGCGGCCGCGTGCTGGTTGTTGCCGGCTGCTGAGGCGCGCAGCCAGCGCAGGCGCTGCACGCTGCTGTCGTCGTCCTCCTCGGAGTTCAGCGAACCCACCAGCATGTAAGCCTCCATGCGCGCTGCAAGCACACACACACACACGCACGCAGGTGCAGTTATCATCATCACGCATGACATAGGCACACTGCACGGCCCCACGGAAAGCACGGTGCATGGCCCCACGGGAACCAAATAACTCTAAACACACGCACGCACACGCACATACACAGTTACACCTCGTCTGCCCACTTTGTCCCAATATGGCGGAGCATGGGCCGGTTGGCTAACACGCTCCTGATGTTACATGACATACACAGTTACATACTGTACACACGCGCACATCCATACACGCCCGCACACACACGGGCCGTTGATCGTTTTGCGGCAGCCGCCAGATCAACCCAGGCAACTTGGCTCGCCATTGTCAGGAGCAGTCTCTATCCGTGCGCATATGCACACTGAACAGCCGCACGGGCATCACAATGCGTGGCCCCACGGGCGCCTCTCCCTAACACACACGGTGATGCAAATGATGGAGTGGCTCAGCCACCCAAATTCCCATGATTTGTCCTCTTCGGATCTCCCTGCTGTCGGTCCCCCGGCCTGATCTCGATATCCCAAAGTGTGCAGGCTTTTTGCTAGCAAGCTCCAATACCGTGAGTACGGTACTGCGAGTAACTGCACCACAGAATAAAGGAATGCCGGTGCATGCACACACAACAATGTCAGCAGTTCCACTCACAGGCAAGGTCCAGCAGCGGTGTGGTGTTGTTATCCTGGGAGGTCCCCACGCCGCCATCACGCGAGGCCGCCGCCGCCGCCACCATGGCAAACGCGCCGACCAGCCCGGCGCCGCTCAGCGCGCCAGACGTCGCGCCGTCGCCATGCTCCTGCTGCGCTTGCGAGCCCCCAGGGGCCGCGATCTGGTGCAGCGACTCTGACAGAATGGGCGCGAGCTCGCTGCCAGTGCGCCTCCAGGTGGGGCCGACGCTGGATCGTCGGGCGCTGCGAGCGCGCAGGTGCTGCTGCATCACCGTGACCTGCTGTGCGGTGAGGCCCACGCCGCCGCCGACGCCGCTGAGTCCGCTCAGCAGCTGCTGCTGCAGCGCCGCCACCTGCACCGCTGTCAGCGAGCCGGAACCGTCCGCGGGCGCCAGCCCCAGCTCCATCATCGCCTGATGGCGCTGCTGCCATGCAGATGATGCTGACGTGGAGACGTTTGACGAGCTGCGTCCTCCCCAACTGTTGCTTCCCATGCCCTGCGCCAGCCCGAGGGCGAACATGGGGCCCCAGAGCGACATGGCGGCAGCGGCGGTTTCGGGGGCGGAGGCCCCCGCCGAGGTGCCGGTTTCGGAGCCGTCCTCCCCCTGCAGCTCCAGCGAGCGGCGCTGCACCGCGAACACCGACGACACGTCCGAGGCGATGCGGCGCGGCGCGCGGCGCTGCAGGCGCGACGCCCGCGCCGCCGGCACCATCACGGCCTCGCTGTTGGACCTCGCAGGGGGCTCGCGCCGCCGCTGCGGGTGCGCCCGCTGCAGCGGCGACAAGCTGCTCGGGTGGCCGATCGTGCCGCTGCTCGACCCCGCCGTGCCCCCGCTGGACCCCAAGGGCCAGCCGGGCAGCTGCTGCAGGTGGTTCGGCCGCAGGTTGGACGCCAGGCGCTGCGTGATGTCCGAGGGGGAGCGTGAGGGGCCGTGGCGCATGGTGAGGTGTGCGTGCGGCAGCGGGGCGCCGACAGAGGGCGTGCCGATGGAGCCGGAGCCTGATACGGCGTGCGAGGAGGAGCCCGCCACGCCCTGCAGGGGCTGGCCGTGGTTGACGCTGTGCAGGGACACGTTGGATGTGGCCAAAGAAGACGACCGTTGGGCCACAGACGAGCCCTGTACAGTGCACGCAATACAATTTTAGTGAATCTTCAAACATCACAAACATGCCGCCGCAGAGTCGCCACAACAGCGGTGAAGTGGAGTAGGCACTTGTCGGCATGTTATTGCGCAAGCACGCAGGTTGCCAACACAGCAACGAAGCCGATTACGGCATTGGGCAGGGCAAAACATGAGGGGCGCTATCGAAGGCCATGCTGCATACATATAACGTACATGACGCATTACGGTATAGCATTCGCGCTGCGATGAACCCAGCAACAGGCGGCACTCGCCTGCAGGGTGGAGGACACGTAGAGGTTGGAGGAGCGTGCGATCTCGCTGTTGGATCTCGAGGGCAGGCGGCGCGAGGTGTTGGTGGAGGGCAGCGTCTGCGCGGAGGAGGAGGCGGGGTTGGAGCCCAGCGCAGCCAGCAGCTCCGCCAGGTCCTGGGGGGTGGAGTGCGGCCTGGGGTGCAGTACAAACACGCAGTACGGTACACATGCAGTACGGTCTACATGCAGTACATCTGTATATGTTACGTTACATCAGGAGGTTAACCTATCCATGTATGGCATGATCGGCCAAGCAATGTCACGTCAGTCAATCAACCAATCATCAGGAGCGCGTCAGCCAAACAGCCCGTGCTCCCCCAGCATACATGGTACCGGTATGTATGCAGCACACCACAAGTACGCATGCACGGAGCAGAAATGGTACAGGGTGTGGGACACAAGATCACCGCCCACACGCCGCAGCAGCTGTTCCGAGATCCACGTAACCCGTATGGTATATCAATACAGCATGGGGCCAAAATGCCCAAGTGCATGCGCTAGGTTACGATCTGCACTGTTCCTGCAGTGCGTTCGTGGTTGCTGGCCAGCAGGCCCACCCTCCGCTGCTGGGCCACCCAGGTGGAGACCAGCAGCACGGCAGGCCCAGTGCATCCCGAGCAACTCTGTGCTATTAGAGTAGCAGCAGTGAGTGCACCGGACCATCAAACACCCTGCAGGCTCCGCTGTCAGTGTCACACGCAAGGTGCCACACAGACCGGCAAGCGCAGGACGCTTACCGGTGCATGTGGGACGATTCAGCAGGCAATGGGACAGCAGCATGCAGACACACGTTACAGGCTCGCTCACCCCAAGGACTTCATAATGTCCAGCTTGCCGCTGATCACGTCGGCCTCGTCAAGCGCTTCCAGCCCCGGTGGCGGCAGCGGCGACGCATACTGGCGAGGCGACTGGTGATGACGGGACGGCGCATGCGACGACGCGTTGCCAGGCCCCGCCGCCGCCGCCGCCCCCATCCTGGGCTGCCCTGTAACGCTTGCGGGCGGTGGGTCGACAGTGCCGCTGACCATGAAGCTGGCTGACGTCAAGCCAGGCAGGTCCCCGGAAGCCTGGTGGGAGGGAACCCCCCACGGCAGGCCGGATTGCTCCGACGCAGCGGTCACCGGGGAATGCTGGGTGGAAGCGTGTCGCGCTCCCAGCCATGCGTTCTGCTCCAGCAACTGCTCCTGCGGATGACCACCAGCCGGTGAGGCCGCCGCAGAGCCGTACTGCAATGCCTGCTCGTGCTGCGTCGCGGACGGCATGAACGGGCTCATTAAGCGCTGGGACCACTGCGACGGTGACCCGGGCTCCTGCTGCTGCTGCTGCTCCGCCAGCAGCAGCTGCAGCTGCTGCGGGCGCCGACCCCCGGCGCTGCCAGACCCGTGGCCGGCTGCGGCTGCGTCACCAGCGGGTGCCGCCTTCCCATGCGCGTGTTGGTCACTGGTATTGCTGACGGCAATATGGCGGTGATGCCGGTTGCTGCCGCTGTTTGCGCCGTTGCCGGGCGCACGGTGGGCGTTGGAGCCAGCGTCATGCTCTCGCGGCCGGCCGGCCCCGCCGCCGCCACGCTGCCTGCCCGCCGGCACACCCTTGGCACCCACCAGCGACGCGTTAGCCATGCTGCCGGTGCCCCCGGGCCGCATCCCCTCAGGAAGCACTGCTGCAGTGTGTCCGCTCAGCGCCGGGCGAGCGCCTCCGCCGTGCTGCTGCGCCGCTGCGCTGCTGCTGCCCGTCCTGCCAGAGGCGTCCGTGGACAGCAGGGTTTGATCCATCAGCAGCGAAATCGACAGCGCGGTCGGTGCGGCAAAGCCTGTGCCGCTGGCGTCGCCTAAGAGGCTGCTGGACAGGAGCGTGGCCGAATGCTCTGAGGGGCTGCCGGCGCTGCTGCCCTGACCCAGCAGAATCGCTCCGATCAGCGCCTCCTGCTGCACCTGGTACACCTCCATGCGCTGAAGCAGGGACGCGGTCTCTACCGATTCGGCCGCACGCGCAGCCGCCAACTGCGCTGGCGGTGCCCCCGCAACGCCCCCAGGCTGCGGCTGCTGCAGCGGCGATGGCGGGTGCGGTGGCGGCTGGGCGTGCGCATGAGCGAGCTGCTGCTGCTGGCGGTGCAGCTGCGCCTGCGGCGCCTGCTGCTGCTGCAGCGGCTCCAGCGCCATCCTCATGCACTCCTCCTCCTCCTCAGACAACGGCAGCAGCATGCGGCGCCCGATCGGGCCCGCAGCAGCAACGTAGTACAGCCTCCACACGTACTCAAACCGCCCATGACTGCATAGTACGGTGTACAAGCCCGCCGCCACAGCCGCCACGGTTAGATACCTCGGCAGCAATCGCGCCATGCACACCACGAACGACCCGGTCCCGTCACACACACTCCCGCTGCCCATAAGCGCGCCGGACACCGAGGTCGGCGCCTGGTGATGCAGAACGTGATGGGCAGGCGCGTGGGTGGAGGCGCCGGCGGCGGTGGTCGCGTGGGCCTGCACGGTCGTGTCGATGCAGAGCAGCAGCGCGGTGACGACCACGCCGTGCGCAACGGCGCGCGCCGGAGGGTCGTCGTTGCCCAGCACGTGTGAAACGACAATCCACAGCGTGCGTAGGAGGAAGCCGTGCGCATGGTGCCGGCTCCAAAAGTTTGCACTGTATGAGTCATGCCCAGTACAGCGCATCACAGGGGGGCCCCCGGAGCCAGCTGTCGCTGCAGCGGCACCGAGGCTGCCCGCGCCGCTGCTGTTGGCGGGGCTGTCGAAACCGCTGAGGAGTGCCAGCTCGGAGAGCCGGGCCAGCAGATGCAGGAACATGACGAGGGAGTTTATCGTCGTGGCGTGGCGCGAGTAGAAGCCACCAGCCAGCAGCGCTAGCACAGCGTTCAAGACGAGCAGCGTGGACATGCAGCTGCTGACAAGCACGCTTGTATTGGTCAGCATGGCCGACAGCACGCGTGACTGTAGCGTCCAGGCCGCTCCAGAAAAAGACCCACATGAACCAGATGACCCAGATCGCTCGCTGCAGCCGCAGGCAGCTCCTAGGATGCTGCTGGCTGCGGATGCAGCTGTGGCCGAGGAGGACACAGCGGCGGTGGTGGCGGCCGCTGCGCTGAACGCGGCCGTTCCCCAGCGCTGCAGGCGCTGCCGAAGCTCGGCGTTCAGCGCTGTGACGCAGCACGCGCTGCACGCGCTTGCGCATGCCAGCCGCTGCAGCGCCAGCTTCCGCCGGAAGTAACGCCCGAGCCGCCGTTCCAGGGCCTGGCCGTAGCCAGAGGGCAGGTGCGCAAGCGGCCAGGGAACCTGCTCCGTTGAAGCGTCGCTGGCAGCGTCTGGGTGGGTGCCGTCGGCAGCCTGCGGGCCGCTTCCTGGGCGGTCAGCCTTACTGCTGGCGCTCCAGCTGCTAGGCGCGCTGAGGTCTATTCCCGCGCCGCCGCGCACGACGAGGCTCGCGTAGAGGGGTGCGAGGGACGCAACAGAGGTGTACGTGATGATGCATAGCAGCACGCGCTGCAGCATTTGCTGCGGTGCGGTGAAGCCTACTGAGGTGGCGCACACCGTAAAGGAGGCGACATCGAGGAGTATCACGCAGCAAAGCTGCAGCAGCACGTCTTTCACGGGATCCTCCTGCACCACGAGCGTAGCAGCCAGCAGGTGGCTGCGCCAGGCAGCTGCGCACTGCACCTCCGCTTCGAGGCGACTGTCCCCGCGTCCGCCATCGTAGCTGCTCTGCCATGCGCACGCCAGCTGCTTTAGCACCAAGCCCAGTACTGAAAGGGGGACGATGAGCTGCTGAACGCGTCTGCGACACCGGCGAGACCAAGCATCATGGCTCAGCGTTTGAAAGCAGCATTGGCAAAAGCGGCGTCACAATATCATACCAGAGCCTACAGTGGAATTTACTGATACCGTGCACGAGGCAGTTGTGTGGTGGTCTTGGTGTGACGAGAAGTTGCAGTCCTCAGGTCTGTCCGGCCGCCCAAACAAAACCGGCGCGGACGGACGTGGCGCGGTAGGGACGGACAATACACCGCATGCGCTGTAAACAGTGACAAACAGTCTTTGCACGTTTACCTTATGAGCTGGTGCTGCTTAGCATTGCTGAGCACGTCCAGACCAAGCACAACGAGCGAAACGAGGTGCATGCCGGGCCCCAGCAGCAGGCCCACCACGAAAAGGAGCTGTAACCCATAGTGTGGACGCTGCGTGTTGACTTGCCAAGGCGCTGGTCCTGCAGTAAGTTATGTCCCAAAGGCAGTTTGCTTGCCAGCGTTGGCACTGTCGCAAGGTTTTGAGTTTCCACAGTTTCAGACAGTCCACAAGTCCATGTGCCTAGCTTGCCGCGCAAGTACCTGACTTGTTTAAGACAGACTCAAGCCTTGCAAGATACCACACGAGCGCCACAAACCTGTGATACGCCAAACAAACATCAGCAACTTGTTTAGGACCTCATACGGTGCACAAGGCGACGAAGGCACCAAGAGGCTCTGCCTGATACAGACAGCTCATCTAGTGCTGGAAGTACACAAGGCATAACCTAGTGCTTGTTACTCGTCAACAGCAGAAAAAGACACTGGCAGACCAGTGACAAACAGGTCGAAGCCAGACAATACCCAGGGTGACGTCTGCCCTCCTCACCTCACAACAAAGAGACGCCCAAGATACCCATGGGACCGCTCTTTCCGCCTGAGGCCGCCGATCCCTGGCATTCGTTGCTAATGCTCATATCGCGTCCTTCGCCCCAGTGACATCGGTCACGTGCTCAGTCGTTCAGACCTAGCAGCTATGCACGCTGCCTAACAGCAGCTGTGAGCGGAAGGGCACTTGGTTGTGATATTCATGCTGCTGCTACACCAGGGCGTCTTGTTAACCAGGTTAATGGCAGGTTGATGGCCATTAAGTGCGCAAGTTTCGGCACACAAAAAGGCACTCATTTGCGTGACCCAGACACCGTCCTTCATAAAAGAGTAGTTGAATAGACAAGGCAGTGGGGATGGACCAAGAAAGAGCGTCACTTTCCTGGAGCCAATTGGGTCAACTCATTGTTCCTCAACAAAGGGCCGTGAGCATGCACGGTGATGAACTACAGCATGACATAATCGTATTGGTGTGTTGATATGAGAGATTTCCAGCAATGGCTAGCTTTTGATGCAACAACGACGCGGTGTGCCAGACAGCCTGGCACTGCGGCAGAGACCTTCGCTGCTTACAGCCTACACTATCCTGGGGGCTTCGGTTCTTGCCAGCTGCACTGCTGCCTGCATGAATCACTTGGAATCTACCAGGTCCAGCAGCAGCTATGGCCCCACAGCATACTGTCGTGCAGCTTTGCTTGAAGGCCGCCATTCCGAAGCCCTTCGGTTGGTACGTAATGTACCCAAACTCTTTAGTGGGCAAGCTGCTATGAAGGGATAGTGCAGCATGGTAACGGGTGAGACTTTCTACAGGTCATACACTGCATATACCGGCATAAGGATTGATAATTTAATTTTCTCTCGTGGTACGAAGTATGAACCGTTACCACTGTGCGCTGAATCCGTGCACACGCAAACCATTTCATCTCCTTCACCTGAAACCGATTTATTTCAACTGCACAATAGGATCAGTCTTCGTGAGTTGGCCTGACTCCTTTTCGTGGTTTACGTGATGATTACAAGGCCTATAGCCAGCGTTTGAGCAGTGCCAAACAACGTTGCCTGCGACAGTAGGCTTTGCCCAGGAGACCTGAGGACTACTACCTACCGCTTTCCTGTGGTTGTCCTTGAACGCTTGCCCAGGTGCTCAATTGCAGCGAGGCTGCTACGTTCATGTTCTCGGACTGATGGCAGTGGACAGGAACATGGAGCTTCTTGAGTGCAGGCTGAAGCAATGACTGCAGCAGTTGAGGCAGAGCAAAACGGTGGTGATGGCCGTCCATCAGGCAAGGAACATCACAGCGTGTTCTTGGACAGCGCAGTTGAAGAGAAACATCAAGGTAAGCGACATTCACTGGTTTCCTTTGTCCAACCCATACAGCATACGAAACGAAGGATAACATATTGGTGCCCAAGTTGTGCCCAGTTGTGGCTTTGCACGAGGGGCAAATGCCTGTCAACTGCTTGTGTGGATGCGGCATGCATGCTGTGTTCAGCCCTGCGTTTTTGTTTCATTCGTGCCGCTTTTGACTCGCAGTGAAGCGTGGAAAGTCATGGCTCCCAAAGAGACTGCTGGCCGAGGTTGGGCGGGTCAATGAGCGCCTGCGCACGCGCGGCGTCGACCCGGAGAGCTTCCGCCCCGCCAGCACCACGCCGCAGCAGGATGCAGCTGCCCTGCGCCTTCCCCACTATCGAATCAACCTTCACGGCCGTAACCTTGACGGAACGCACAAGCTTCCGACCTCTCCACAGTCCCTGCCCTCCTCTTCTGGTCCCGCCCTAAACACGCTTGCCGACAAGCTGGCATGGGAGCTCAACATTCCTGACCTCACCCACCCGCCTGGCACTGCCTCGTCTTCCGCAGCACAGTGTGCACCGTGGCCCCAGCAGCAGCAGCAAGGGGGGCAGTATCAGTCAGCGGCACTACCCCCGCTCACAACATGGTTGTGCGCTCCGAAGGGCTTCAGCCCAACCACGCTTTCACAACAAATGTGCCCTCCCCCCATAGCCCTGACTGCTCGTGCTGTTGCCGGGCAGAGCGCCCCGCTGTCTCAGCCAGCTGGTGTTGGCGGCACCAATACTGACTCCGACGCCCTAGCATGCTCTGCCGGCAACGCCACAGCTGCGGCCTCAGGCCTCCCCCGCTCAGCACCGTCCGCTGCGCCCGCTGTGACACCGGCACCACGCATCACCAGCCCACCCGCCGTCCCGCGCTTCAGCACCAGTGGCGGGTGGTGCACCGGGCGGGAAGCGAGCTCTGAACCGCGATGCAGCACCCGGACCCCATCCGCCGTCCTGCAGCCCTCGCACAGCAGCCACAACTTTGTGCACCCGTCGCACCATTACTACTCCCCGTTTGGCGCTATGGGCCGTTCGCCGCCACATGGACACCGCCGCCCGCCATTGCAGCAGCAACAGCGACAGCAACGGCCCCCCCAAAGCCCCACCTCGGGTTCAACGGACAATCGCCGTCCCAGCAATACCTACGTCCTCGGAAACCCAATCATGCGGCCGCCCTCGCCGCCCCCATTGCGGCCGGATCTTCTGGGCGCGGACAACCGCATCGACGGCGCGATCGACGTGGTGAAGCGCGTGCTGCTGCCCACCACGCACCTCACGCCCCGCACGCGCGTACTGCACGTGGCCGGCGTCGCGGAGGACCCGCGCGTGCAGGCCGCGATCGCGGAGCGGGACCGACGGGAGGCGGCGGCGGCCGCCGTCGCGGCGGCAGCCGCCGAGCGCTCGGCCCGCTCCGCCCGCCGCGCCGCGCGCGAGGAGTCGCACCGCACCAAGGAGCGCCGCAGGAAGCGCGCCGCAGCGCAGGAGCTGCACACGGCGATGGCGGCGGCGGGCGTGAAGGAGTACCCATCCCGGGAGCCAAAGGACGAGGCATCCTCCGTCTCGGCGCCCACCACAGAATCCACCACTGTCGACGGGCACTGTTGGGCGCCGCAGGCGCTCGTGCCCAACACCCATGGTGGCGACGAGGGCCGGCCTGTCCCACCGCTGGACATGCATCGGATGCTCCATCCGTCGGAGGCTGGCGCGTTGGGTGGCGATCCTGTAGCGGTGACAATAGTGCTGACGCAGCCGCCGGCTCAGCAGGCGGGTGCGGGGGAAGCAGGCGTGCCGCAGGTCATGGCTGGGGATGCTGTGGAGACGGACTCGCAGGCGCCAAACCCTGTAACTCGTCCAACGTTGGTCGGGGCAGATCAACCAAGTGGGAGACCCAAAAGCAGCGCTGAACATTACACGGACGCTGCCAGTGGGGACGTCGCTTACCGAGCCGCATCACCAGGGCCAGCAGAATCCGCAGGAGCGGCAGCACAGGACAGCGTAGAGCTGCTCTCACCGCAGGTCCTCACCGGCGCCCGATCGCCAGGTTGCGTGTCGCCAGCTGACTTCTCACTGGCAGGCGCTAGCCCTGATGCCGACGATGCGACGAGGGATCCGGGGGCTGCGGAAGCTGAAGCGAGTCCCGAGGGTGACAATGGTGGCGTGAGCGATAGCGGCAGTGGCCGTCCGCATGTAGTGCAAACTGCATGGGGGGAGGAGGCGCCGGATGGCGCCGGCAGGCCTGAATCATCGCCGTCGTTGCCGGGTGACCTAGCAAGCTCGAACAACTTACGCAAGATGATGCGGTGGGTGATGGACGACATTCCCACTTCGCGTGTGGGGTCGCCTCGCTCGCCTCGCGCGGGCCAGCAGCATCCTGCACAGCAGGGCGCTCCGCCGCAGAATCCACAGGACGGGCCCGCACATGATTCCGTTTGCGCGCAAGATGAGGCTCAAAGCGATGTGGGTCGCTTAGCCTCCGCCTGGCCGGTGGCACCAGCAGCAGCGGCAGCGGCTGCATCAGGCCCCAGCAGCACGAGCGGCGGCAGCGTCAGCGGCATCTTGCTTAGCGGCTCCATGCGAACCCGAAACCCCAGCATGCGCGCACACTTCCAGCCTACGACCTCTGACAACGGCCAACCGCCATCGCCTGCCGGGTCATCCCCACCACTGTCGGCGCGTGGCGGGGGTGGAGCGCCATCACAGCCAGGAGGTCTTCTTGTTGTTGGCGTCGGGGCATAGTTTCGCGAGTTTGGTTGCTGAACTGATATCCATTCATGTGTGGGCTGCGGTAGTGTGGGCTGCGGTGGTGCTGTTACCCCCCACCCCCCACCCAGTGAACCGGTGTGGGTAGGTGCCAGGGCGTGTGGTGAATAGGGGGCGGTCAGCAACCCAATATGCAGCACTGCAATGCTGACACGCAAGTTGATGCTGGGGTAAGCTTGATGCTGCTTCATTCAACGAGGGACTGTTGCTGCGGAGGCTGGCTTGTTGAGTGCGCTTCATGACGTGCACTCAGTGCACCTTGCTACCCTGATGACAAAACCACACAATGCACTGGCGTGGCACAGCATTGCATATGCCGTCCGTTTGTGATGACGCTTGTTGCTTGGAAGCCATGACATATGACAAGCTTAAAACTGTTTTCGTACGTGTCAATACGCATGTACTACATGTACTGGATCACGCTGAGTACTTACGTCGTTCGATGCACAAACTTTGCACCTTGCTATGCCCCCTGCCGCACAAGTACCATACGGAACCAGCATTGCTGATACAACTCGAGGGGGGTATGAACGTGGTGCATGATGTTCAGGTGCCCTGATTTTTAGTCAGCCGTTGTTTTGCGTGCTTGACACATCACGGGTCAAGTTCCATGGTAAACCACGTCGCACTCCCATGCTGCTGACTATAGCCCCAGATCCTCCAGGCCGGTCCAGCACTTCAGCGCCGACATTATTGCCGGTGACAAACGAGCTGCTTCGAGCTGGTTTCGGTACCCAGTGTAAGCGAGTACAAGGTCTGGTAAGCCCCAAAAGCACAGATATCACAAGTAGCGTTCGGATGGTCGGCGCAATCGCAGTCAGTTGATGACTTGTATCTTGACACTGCGATTGATTTCCCGATTCACACACCAAAGCAAGGCCCACCGCTGCATGCGCAAGTGGGTACAGCGATCCCGTGAGGTGCCCATCAGCTGTCCCTGAAGCGCAATGCTTTGGGCCCGGGTGGCATACAGCTTGAGATGCAGCTCGCACCTAAGCACGTTCAGAGCTGTGTCAGTGCTTTGGAGGCTGGCTGTGAGTTCCAAGGGTGCTGCGGCCATTCCGAGCGGGCTCCGGGGTTTGGGGTTGCGCTCGCCGAAACGCATGTGCGCGCAAGTACCAGCCTTCATACCAGTCCTCAATGCAGCTGGGATGCGCAATGCCACTGTCTGAAGCTGTTGGATAGCCTATGCAAGCATGCTGGCATGGCTGGTTGCGCTCCCAGAGGCCCCCCATGCCTTGTAGAGGTGGTGGAGGTCTCGCTCGGCGCAACGTACAGTCGTGCGGTTGCCGCGAGTAAGCGGTAGACATGAGGGCCTCAGGCCGGGCCTCGTGGGCCTTGAATCACCCTCGCATGGATTAATTTGGGGGCCTCTGCAAGCGAGCCAGGTAAACTGCTGCACGATTGTAGGCCACGATTGTAGGCGTTGGCAAGTAATTGCAGACGTTGGCGCGCGTTTGTACTTTGTAGACAAGCGCAGTACATGATCCAGCTCGGTAAGAGCAAGTGCGAATAACTATCCGGGACTCAGGGTACCTCTTATTGCCAGGTCTGAGTACTCCTGCAAGTACAGCGGGGCACGATTGCGGGCGTTGGCCACATACAATGCACGTGCGCCTTGTACACACCTTCAAACGGGTGGTGTCCAGCCAGAGCTTCGCCAGCCTACCCTCTTGGCGTACGCTGGGTCCACAATCCACAGATTCTGCTGGCTTTGCAGAGTAGTGTTCTGCAGACATGCATGGTCCCTAGATGCATGCGCAATGCGCGCTGACACAATTCATGTTCTGACACAACACAACTCACGTGCGTGCCATTCCACTGCTTGCCATCCCATCCCTGCCTCGTTACAACCGCATACACAGACGTGTGATGTCTGGTTGCAGCAACATCAATACATAGACATCATGGCACAGATTGGCTGCTGCCTTGTGCTGCAGCTGTCTGGCTGACAGTCCCTTTAATGCTGGCATTTGCATATCACCTTTGCATGTTGCATGCCGTGTCTTCTGATCTGGAATTATGCGGCTTGCTGGCGAATTGAGTCGCTGCAATCACGCACACACCATCATGCCAGTGGCATGTGGAGAGGGCGCATTGGTCCAAGTGAAGGCCCCACCAGTCACAAGTTCAAGCGCCTTACAGGAGGTTCCAACCCTGGAGACGGATGCCAACAGGATGCGGCGCCTCAGGGCCGTGACACCTAAGGTGGCTCTATGTGCATGCCCTGCTGACAGATAGGCTGAAACAACGCAAAAGCATGGAAACACGGTGCAAGTCAGAGGCTCATGCAGGCCGAGCCGTAAGGCAGGCAAACACTGGCAGCGCTGATCAAGCAAGCAAGGACGGCACAGGCGCATGTGGTGCAGTTAGCAGAACATTCGATGTGCTTATGATAAGCGCAAATCGGCGCGCGGGACAGTCCATACTGTGTGAAGGAGCTGTACAGTGGCGCCGGAAGGGAGTTTGAAAACAGTGTGCAGTACATGTACCGTCAGCGGTTCAGGCCCGCACTTTCGGTTCTAACAGTTGGGGCAGGCTGTATAACTGACAGGCTGAGTCGCCGCCATCATGCATGCATCCCACCACCACCACCACCACCACTTCAGGGAGCAAAGCGAATGCGAGGGGGGAATGCAGCAAACGCGTTGCAAACTCGCCGCAGAACAGCAACAACGGCACACAAGGCACGGCCATACAGGGCCACAAAAGGCCATGCACTCGGCACCCAAACTGGCCATGGTCGATGTGAGCATGGCAGGCAACACAGCAGACGAGAAAGATCACCGCTGAGCCTTGCCTGAAATGCTGCCGCATCTTGCGTGGGCAGCCAGCAGGTGGGTGCTAAAGCGCCAATGATAAACTAGATTTATGTGCAGTACAAAGCAAAGCGCCAAGTGCGCTAAGTACTCCAAGTGAGTAAAGCGCCAAGTGCGCCAAATGTTGTCCAATATTCTCAGCCGGTGAGGGCTGTGCCGCATACATACATGCGGCTAAGCAAGCCAGCCGGCTGTCGTGCACGCAGTGCAGAGGCCGGCTGTTCGGGTGGCAGCGCACGCACGGTGCTGAATCCGCACTGGGCAGTGCTGCAGAGTGCTGCGGACGCGGTGCCAGCATGCATGTGACCGCTCAGGGATGCACATTGAGGTGTGGTGCGGACGCAGCCATCAGTGCGCAGCCATCACATCATGTATTGCAGTCAGCTCACATGTCAGGGCGGTGTCAGCATTGTCGTCGTCTCCACTTGCGGGGAGCTCGATAGGGTACCAGAGACTGAGCAGCAGGGGAACGGGCAGCGCGGACAGCACGAGAAACAGGAGCAAGAGAGGATTAGAGTGTATTGTGTACCCAGAGAGGACTTCACATGAGTACGACCCTGACGCTCAGATATGGCAGGGACAGTGTTTTCACGGCAGGAGTGGATGCGGTGAAGACCGCGGGTACCGTGCATGTGTACAGGGAGCGAGAACCCGGGGGAGAACCCGCCCACAACACAGGCAATGGATTGACACAGGTGCATGGCACATAGCAACAGTCCAGGTAGAAGGAGGGAGTCGGGACGGAGCCTAGCTGTTTGGCCTGCGGGAGATGCACTGCCTAACATGGAGTGCAGGACGAGGCCTAAATGTCAAGATGTGACATAAGCATCATCCAGTACATCCAGTACTGTGCGGCACTCTTCGTTCATGCTGCAATCACTGTGCATCAAGCGCACATGCATGCATACCGTAGTCCTGGCACCTCCGCCTGCCACCCACCCACACAGTAGCACACACTACACACAGCAGCAGCCATGCTTCCGGCATGGTGTGTAGGCACTGTAGGCACCCAACTGGCAGGCCTACCTGCAAAGCCACTACAGCCACTTCAGGCGTAGGACGTCGCCGGCGGGACCCACAGACCCGCACCATCCACCGCCTGAGCAAGCCAACACCTGGCCGCCTGACTGGATGCTGCATGTGCCAAAGGGTTGGTAGCCAACCCTAGAGAAGCTCTGCGAGGGGTCGATGGCGAAGGGTGTGCCCCGCAGATCGGCGTTGGAGGTGCCGTACACCCCGGGCAAGCACGATGACGCCGTAGCATATGGCTGGAGGGTGGTGCAACAGTCGGTGCAGATGGCAACGTTGTTGTTGCGGGTGAACGTTGTGTCTTTGACGTCGACGGTCAAGCTTTGCAGGTTGATGCGGATCTTGTTGAACAAAATCGTGCTGCCAAGTTTGCCGTACGTGTCGTAGTTGCTGGTGGGACCGGCGATGTTGGAGGAGGTGTAGGGGAGGGTGAGGTACTCGGTTGGACTGCCAGTCGACATGCCCTTGCAGTAGATGGTGACGATGTGGCCAGACACGGAGAGTTGGTACTCGCCATCAGTCGTCCCGCCAGCCGTGAGCGCATCAGCACAGCTGCTTCCTGCGCAGCAGTAGGACCAGGTGGGTGAAAGGGGGAATGGCGGAGGGGGGTGAGTAAGCAGACAGGCAGGGAATGTTGCGTTGGCAAGTTTCCATGCTGAGCGAGTTACGTGTCGAGGCGCCTTTGGCAGGTGTACGTTCATATAGAACACCAAAGTCTAGGTAGTCTAAATTTCCATTACATACACGTGAGACGTCATGACAGCTGTGCGCTAAAACAAAGCACGCATGGGGGTATCAACGCATGGGAGCATGCACACATGGAATCCAGTCAAACAGCAACCCATGCACAACCCAATTCAGTCCAATACTGGAAAGCACGCAAACGCATTTCACCCCCACCCGACACACACACACACACACACACACACACACCTCGCA
>BDDA01000238.1:113703-125733 GCA_001662385.1 Chlamydomonas asymmetrica | reverse complement strand
CCCTCACCCTCACCCTCACCTGTTGGGTTGTCCTTGCGGTTGTCTCGCTGGTCGCGGTGGAAGCGTATCATCTCGTACAGGTCGTGGTCCGCGTACTCAAAGGCCAGCCACAGCGTGGGCGGCGTGCCGGGCGGGTCGGCGGGCGCCGGGCGCGACACGTGCACGCTGTGCAGGCTGACGATGTTGTCGTGCTGCAGCTCGCGCAGCAGCAGCACTTCGCGGATGGCGGTGATGGACACGCCGTCGCCCTCCTGCAAGCATGGAAGAGAGAGAGAGAGAGGCCAGGTGAGCGCAGGCGCGTGAGGCCAGGCGGGATAAGGTGGGGGAAAAGCAAGGCGTGAGAAGGTGCATTGGGTAACTGATGAGTGATGGACAGAGGGATGCATGGCAGTCACAGGTGCGCAGCAGGCCGTCCAAGCGCGCGCGTGACGCCGCCAAGGACACACGCACACGGACATATGCACAACCCATGCACACTGAGGGCGTGTATGGGCCATGTACAAACTAGGGCGCTCTGCTCAGCCAGTCAGTGGCCCGGTCGGCTTTCGGTCCATGTGTCGTGACTGCGCTTGCGGCACCAACAGGTTGGCAGGGTGTGTTGATACAGCGCACGTGGGTGGAAAAACGCCAAACATCACTTGAGTGGCCGCAGTGCTCAAAACGTGCAGGGTCGTGACGTCTTACACCCTTGCTCTGCCCTTGCTCTGCTCACCCTGCCCCCTTTAAACTGCTTGATGGCGTAACGCCCACCGTTTTCCTTGCTGCGGGCGTGGTACACCCAGCCGTATGTGCCCTCGCCTGCAAGCCACATATACACACACATGTGGACAACCAAAGCATGACACTAGAGCGCTGCACAACCGTAGACATTCAGGTGCTGCAACAGCTTGCCATGCCCCTTACCGATTTTGTCGCCTTTGTCAAACTTGCTCCATATCCCAGTTGCAACGCTAGCTGGCTGGGACTGTTGCTGCTGTTGTTGCTGCTGCTGTTGTTGTTGCTGCTGTTGTTGCTGTTGTTGTTGCTGATGCTGCTCCCTGCTAAGGTAAGCGCCACGCTGCTGCATCCCCCAGCCAGTTTGATTCATGGCACAACTCACAGGCAGATGTCCTGTGTTCTGTTTTAACAGACGTATCGTCACATTTGTGCAGCATATGGACCCGTATCAGTTGATGTTGTTTAGTACGTGCCAAGCCGCGTGTCCACACCCCGGTAAGCACAGAATACGCAAAGCAGGTCGGTCGAACAGAACGTATAGGAGAGAGGTCAAGCCCAAGAGGCGCAAGCGGAACCATGCCTATCTCTAGTCGGGCATCACCCAGTCACAACTGCATGCATTTATCAAATTGCAGCGTGGGCGCGACGGTTGATGAATCGCAGGAACAAAACAATGCACAAGGTCCACAGCCAAACTGCATAAATTCTCATAAACCCAGGCTTCTGAACCTTTGCTGCGCTGGTGTAGGGGCAGCATCAGGCTCCGCTCATGGTAAACCAGCACGTCATACATACCCTACGCGCGACTTCAGCCGGAGACAGAGACATAGGCTCCACCCGTGTGCGGCTCCCAGCCTCTTGGTGCACAGCTACTGGTATTGCCTACCGCAAGCCCGTGTTAGTGTGTATTGACGCCGACGACGGCAAGTATGGCGTTTAGGCTGAGCGGCGCTCCAGTGTGCCCAACCATTCACTGCATCGCTTCTAAAGTTACAATGGCATGCTGGTACTGCAACTGCGTCACTGGTCGGTTTCAACTATCTGATTGCATCCAACAGGAGCAAGTGAAACCGCACAGCATTCCGCCTTGCAGCAGCAGCAGGAAGGGCGCTGGGCGGCACTGTGCTTGGCAGTGCCTGCAGCTTGCCCCTCGGAGGACGTCCTTGGTCGAGCTAGCGGTGCTAGGCCGGTGCCTGGGCCTGAGCAGCAGCAGCAGCAGCAGCCTTCAGACGCGACGGTGGATATCACCGTCGTGTTGCCGCCGCCAAGCCTTGAACCGCAACACCAAGCAGCAGGGCTAGCGTGCTTGCTGCGCGCCACTCGCAGCTCATTCTCAGCAGAGCTCACCCCAGTGCCAGGGCCTGTTGCCAACCTAGCCTCTGTGGAGGTGCGTTCAACGGGGAAGTCGTTGTCGTCACGGCCGCGCACTGGGCCTGTTTGGGCGGTTTGAGAATGGTGGTGCCGTGTGACGCAACCTGTGATCTCTTTGGGCTACGCGTGGTGTTGTGTGCATGCTGCAGGTTCTTGTGCCCAAGTCCCTCCAGCAGCACCCGCAGGGCCTCAACCATATCCGGTCAAAGCTGCACCAGCTGCTGGTGTGCCCGGGCTGCTTGGTGGTGCTAGCGGTGGGTGAGGGCCAGCCGGGCGGCGCAGGCGTGTGGAGGCGTGGGGGGCTCTGAGAGGCGTGGGTGTCGGTCTAGCTGCCTACAACCTGCGCATGCAGGCTGCTGCCATCATGCTGCTGCCATCATGCTGCTGCGCATGCACACGCACATGCTGCCGTGCTGCTAAGCTACGCCTGCCCGCAGCAGATGCACGGATATTGCGCTGGTTGCGTCACAACGCCATGACCGCACGTCCCGTGTCATATCAGGAGTTCAGGACCATGTAAAACATGTACATGGATGAGGGGCTTGGCATGCATTATCCCCCGCTTGAGCCTCATGGTGAGGGGAAGTGCATGTTGTGTGGGGCATACAGCCGCGCTTGCAGCGCACATGCAGGCAGGCAGGTGTTTGAGCCCCATGCGCCGCTGGCCGTACGCCCGTGAGCAGCTGCGTTGTCAAAGTGTTGGACACTTGGACATCAGTGCTGCAAGGGCTACGCATAGGCGTCACGCCTGAACAGCATGCCATGGTGTTCAGACACACTGCTCCGGCATGACGCTCCTTTGTTCTCGCTGCTTCTGCTGCCCCGTGTGTGCTTGTGCTCACGTACGCCAGCAGGACGCGTGTGTGCTGCGCGTCTTGTCGGTGCAGCCGCTGCCTTCCCAACCCTCCAGCAGCGGTGCCAGCAGCGCCAGCAAGGGCAGTAGCAGCGCTAGCAAGGCCAGCAAGGCCAGCAAGGGCGGCTCATCTCATCAACATCCGCCAGGCAGTGCAGGCAGCCAGCGCGTCAGCCGCTCCTCACCGGTGGCAGTGTACCGCATCACCCCCGCTACTGTGATCACCACTGCACTCACCACGCCAACACCACCATCACAACCACCACCACCACCACTGTCAGCGCAGGCAACAAGCATCAGCGCAACGCCCAGCGTGGTCAACTGCACCTCGACGGCCCTGGCGGAGTGGCAGGGGGAGGGGCGTGCTGACCAGCAGGGTGCTGCTGCAGGCGAGCGCAGCACGGCTGAGGACACCCAGGAGGCGCCGCAATAGTAATAGCGCCACCCAGCCAGTGCTGCGGCGCCTACGTCACTCAGCACCAGCACTGCAACAGGCAGCAGCAGCGGCAGCTGGAAGAGCGGTGAACTGCTCCACCACAGCCAGGCGTCCCTAGCTCGCAAGCGCTGGCGCTGCGTGGCACAGCGCCTGCCCGCCTGCACTGCACGGTGGAGCGTTGAGCGTGTGTCGGCCCGACACCACCACTGACCCGTGCACGCCCACCTCACTGCAGCAAAGGGACCAATGAGCTCAGCCGCTGCCTCTGATGTTGTCGGTGCAGCAGACCTGCCGCCTATGGCTGCTGCTGCTCAGCATGCTGCGCAAGCAACAGAAAGCCATCCGGCAGACGAGCAGGCAGGCGCTGGCGACGCGCTGGCAGCCTCTCTGTCAGGCCTTAGACTACAGCCAAGTGCAGAAGCACCCGACCTGCCACCGCCACCGCCACCACCGCCACAACAGCGCCCGGCAGATGGCAGTGGCGCTGACGGTGATGGTGGTGGCATTGATGGTGGTGATGTGGCATCACCCTCGTCATCACAGCGCCGGCGTGTGGCGATGGCGGGCATGGGTCCCGCGCTGGCCGCCATGCGTGAGCTCATCGGCTGGCCGGTGGTGCATGCTGACCTGGCGCGCCGCCTGGGCGTGCGCTGGCCGCGCGGCCTGCTGCTGCATGGCCCGCCTGGGTGCGGGAAGACCCTGCTGGTGCAGGCCGTGGCAGGTGAGGCAATGGCGGTGGTGGTGGTGGCGGTGGCGGTGGTGGTGGTGCTGGTGGTGGTGGCGCTGGCTGACCTGCGGTGATGCAGCTGCGGTAGTGTTGGCGCTGATGCCACGCATGCATGCATCAATGCATGGCCATTGGCAGAGGCATGGCCGTTGTAAGCACACAACAAGGCTGTGGCCAGGCACCCATATGTGGTTAACGTGTGGGCCTTGCATTGTGTGCTGCACCGCGCTGGTGGTTGGTTGTGCGTGGCGGGCTGCAGAGGAGTTTGGCGCGTCGCTGCATGTGCTGACTGCGGCCAGTGTGTTTGGCGCGTACGTGGGCGAGTCTGAGCGGCGGCTGAGGGAGGTGTTTGAGGCGGCGGCGGCGGACGCAGCGCAGGGCCGCGTGGCGGTGGTCTTCCTGGACGAGGTGAGGCGGGGGGCGAGGCGGCATGGAGGCGGCGTGAGGCGGCGCTGCTGACTGGCGGTACCACCGCGCCCCATCACGTCAACGTCACGTCATGCTTTGTGATGATGATGAGCAGCCACGGCTGAGCAAGTGGCACATGGAGGGGTTGACAGGGGGGCAGGGGGGGAGGGGCATGCCAGACTGCATAGCATGAGCGTACTACTTTATCGTCCACCTCGCAGCTTTAGGGATCGCTGCTTCCCTGCATTGGCGCACTCGCCATAGCCAGCCCAGCCCAGGGCTGCGGTGCTTGCGTACGTATGACCGCGTGTGTAGCGTGGCACCTGGCGGAGGGGGGCAGCGTAGCGGAGGGGGGACTGGTCCTGTTCTTTATGCCGCGGGATCAGCGCAGCTGTCCTGCCCTGCCCGGATGAGCTCCCATGTCAGCCTACCTGCTAGTACTAGGGCAATTGTGTGTTACAAGTATTTGCTCCCGTGGGGCCGTGCAGTGTGATTTCTGTGGGGCGGTGCAGTGTGCATATGCGTAAAATAGAGACTGCACCTGATGATGGCAAGGTGTCTGGGATTATCTGGCGGCTGCTGCAAAACAAACAAAAGTCTGGTCTCTTGAATGGTGGATGTGGTAGGCGCAGTCTGTTGGTGAAGGTGCGTGGTGAAAGTACCTGTGCTGGTCCAGCGCCTCTGAAGCTGGGCGTTCAGGATTGGGGAGGGCTAGAGGGTGTTTACCACTTTACCCCAGCCAGAAATGCGGAGCACGTGCACGTGAAAGCACAGCAAGGTAGAGCGACAAAAGAACTGTGTGTATGCATCTTGTGCGTGTGTGTGCAACATCTCTGCTGCCCGTGCTGTGTGCGTGCATGTGTGTGTATGCGTGTGTGCAGGTGGATGCGCTGTGCCCGCGGCGTGAGGCGGGGCGCCAGATGGAGACGCGAGTGGTGGCGCAGCTGCTCACCCTCATGGACGGAGCGTCATCCGGCTCAGCGCACGCCACGCAGCAGGCGCAGTCAGGCCAGGGTCAGGGCCAGGGTCAGGGCCACCTGGTGGTGGTGGGCGCCACCAACCGGCCCAACGCGCTGGACCCTGCGCTGCGCCGCCCCGGGCGCCTGGACCGCGAGGTGGTGGTGTCGGTGCCGGGGCCCCAGGAGCGCACTGACATACTCAGGTAGGCTGGCAGTAGGTGCTCAGGTGGGCGGTGGTAGCGGCAGCGGCACCGGCCGCAGGTCAGGTGCTGGTGTTTAGGAGGGTGTGTGCATAGGGCCGCCAAGCAACGCCACCGCAGTGCTTCCGCCAGCCAAGCTTGATGCAGGCATGTACGCTGCACGTGATGCAGGGTGCTTGCTGCCCAGGCCGTGACTAAGTGAGTGAGTGAGTGAGTGAGTGAGCGGGCTGGAATGCCACCGGGCACGAGCGTTAGCTTGGTGCTTGAGCTTTGTTCGCCGCCCTCAACTACCCTCTCATGCCCTCACCTCCCACCGCTGTGTCGGCCTTGCAGGCTGCACACGGCCGGCCTGGTGCTGGGCGCTGACGTTGACCTGCCGGGTGTGGCGCAGTCGTGTCACGGCTACAGCGGTGCTGACCTGGCGGCGCTGGCGCGTGAGGCCGCCATGCAGGTAGGGTAGGGGCCGGTGGGGGCGGGGTGGGTGGGGGGTGGATGTGTGATGCATCTGGGGGGGTGGGGCGTGGGGGGGTGGGGCGTTGGGGGGTCAGAAGGGTGTGCACCCCCATGACATGCATGATGACAGACCGGCTCGTCCACGTTCAAACCGGAAGAATGTTGCAAGCCTCCGCCCCTCCCAGCTCAGCATCCCTATGCCTTTCCCTTTGCGCACTGCCACACCACTGCCACTACCCCAGGCGCTGTCTGACACCGCGGAAGCCATGGCGCTCCTCACCACCACCGCCATCACCACCGGGACCACACAGAAGCAGCAGCAGCAGCAGCAGGTGCTGGCGCCGTGTGAGGTGTGTGGGCGCCATTTCACTGCCGCAATGACCAAGGTTGGGCCGTCCATCGTGCGTGGTGCGGGGGTGGAGGTAACGCCTGTGAGGTGAGCCAGGCAGGCAGGGGCGATGAGGGTGAGGGTGAGGGTGAGGGGCGAGCTGTGAAGCAGCGTGCAGCTCGGTACGCACCTGCGCCGTTGAGCTGCTGAGCAAGCGATGTGCAGGATGTGCAGCGCCATCCATGGCTGCGGGTCCTTGCACGTGTTGCAGCTTGCCAGCTGCTGTAGCAGCTGCTGTGGCCGTGGACGCAGAATCAGGGCAATACTGGCAACAGCATGTGCCAATCTGCCGGAAAATAAGGAACACATTACTACTAGCGGGGTCTCTTTCGCATATCGCTCTTGAGGCCATAAGCAGTCATTGAGACCTTTGCGGATGGGTTTGGCCTGATTGCCATCAGGTTGCCTCACACGGCCGCACACGGCAGCAAGTGCTTGTCATCATCACGCCTCCACGACATTCATTGCCTCCGCCAAGGCACGGCTGCCCTTGCTGCCTCACCTGCACTGGCCTGTTACCATCCGCCCCCCCCTGCTGGCCCCCCTGCTGGCCCCTCAGGTGGGCGGATGTTGGCGGCCTGGGCGAGGTGAAGCGCCGCCTGCGCCAGGCGGTGGAGTGGCCGCTGCAGCACGCGCCGGCCTTTGCGCGCCTGGGGCTGGCCGCGCCGCGCGGTGTGCTCCTGCATGGACCCCCGGGTGAGAGGCGGCAGCGGCAGCGGCAGCGGAGGCCGGGGGGGGGGGGTCTGAGCAGAAGCTCAGCACGGCCACCGCTGCACACATGTGATGCGTCACATACTCACATGCATTAATGCATACCCTTCTGGGATGTAGCTGAGGGGGAAGCGGCTAACTGCCTTCACTGGATGGCCTGACATGCGTGACAGCAGTGCCTTGGAGGCATGCGGGAACGCCACTGCCAATCAACACACTGGATTACTGAACTGCCATTAATCAGGGTGATCAGGGTGAACCGAGTGGGGCAGGGCGGGGCATGGGATGAGAATGGGGGAACGGTGACTGCGCTGTGCACATCTACATTCCCCCAAAGGCTGTGGTGTGTTTTGTGGTGTGTGGTGGACACCATGGTGTGCTTGCCTGGCTGCTGAGGGCAGGTGCAGTTACATGTATGGTGCTAGCCCGCCTGTCTGCCGCTTATGCTGCCCCATCTGTCAGGCTGCAGCAAGACGACGCTGGCGCGCGCTGCCGCCACCGCCAGCGGCGCCACGCTGCTGCCGCTGTCGTGCGCCCAGATGTACAGCATGTACGTGGGGGAGGGCGAGGCGGCGCTGCGGGAGGTGTTCAAGAAGGCGCGCCTGGCGGCGCCCTCCATCGTGTTCCTGGACGAGATTGATGCCATGGCAGGTGAGGCCATGGGGGGTTGCAGCTGGCCAGCCACACTACGTACATGCGTGTAGAGCAAGGCTGAGTGTGTTCACGTGTGGTGTGTGGTGTATGGGTTGTGTGCATTGTATGGTGTGTGCGTTGTGTGGGGTGTGTGCTTGCTGCCATAGGTGCATGTCATGATGGGTGCAGGTGAGGACGGTGGTGAATGGGTGCGGGGCTGCGCGAGGCGCGAGGAACCTGTATCGGGGACCCCCCGCACTCGATACGGTTTCGCCTCTTGATAAGATAGCGCTGGCCTGGTTTCACTATGTGAAGACAACTAATTAGGGTTGGGCCCAAACTGGGTTCCGCCAAACTGAATCTGAAACCGAAACCACTTCATATGTGAAGTACCCTGAAGGGGCCACACAGCAGATTAAGCAATGTCAAGCAGTGTATGCGGTACTGGTAGATACTGTCACCTGTTCTGAGGGGCTGCAGGCTGGCGCACAGCTGCTGGGCAGGTTCACAGCACGCGCAATGAAAAGCTCCTTGCTTGCATGCTCCCACCATGCAGCAAAGGCATGCTGTGTGACGATTGCGTACACTTTCACCCCTAATAACCCCCCAGGCTGCTTGGCTTGGCTGGTCGATTTATGCCATGTTATCTCGCCTGGCTGTGCTCCATCACATGCTTGCTGCTGTTGTGCTCAGCTTGTACGGCTAGGCTGCTGGGGGGGCGTGTGGGCAGACGGGCGGGCAGTGTCGTGTGGTGGTGCTGGCCTATATGCTCACTGGCACGTGTGGTAGCAGTGCTGGTGGCCTGTGCTGCTGCCTGACATACCTGTGACTGCGCCTGACATGCCTGACATGCCTGTGGCTGTGGCTGTGGCTGCTGCAGCCAAGCGCGAGGAGGGCGGTGGCAGCGGCGGCGGTGGCGGGGGCGCTGACGCGGGCGTGCGGCTGCTGGCCACGCTGCTGACGGAGATGGACGGACTGGAGCTGGCCACCGGTGAGGGGAGGGAGGCGGCGCGGGGGCGGGTGAAGCGCGTGAGGGAGAGGTAGAGGGGGAGGGAAGAGGCCAGGGGGGCGTTGCGGGCCGCATGCCAGCCAGGGTGTTCCACGTGTGCGTGTGCCTGGGTGCCTGTGCGTCGCGGTCCCATGAGCCACGCGTGACTCATGACCCATGAGTGAACACAAACAATGAGCGATGTCTCATGCTTGGCACCAGTGTCCCCTACCACCCCTGTTTACAGAGATGGCAGCTGCACACCCTGACGGCGTGCCTGTTTGAACCATAGAGCCGCCAAAGCAAGTGTCCATCCAGCACATGCTTCAAACGAGGATGTGCGACATGCAATCTGTTATGCACGACGCACGAAGGAAAAGTCAGTTTAGGGCAAGCTACATGTGGCCATCGAGTGTTCACGCTATGCTCCTGTATACGCAAAATACCCACCGCTCTTTAGCACTGAGCGTCCAGCTGTTGCTGGTGGCATGCCCATGTTGTCGAATCAGCCAATCCGCCGCCGCGTGGCAGGCTACACCCACGTGCTGTACGCGCATGCCGACCGCTGAGCTGGGCAGCCTTTGTGGTCTCATGTGATTACAATGCACAGTGTATTCACGCATGAAATTGCATTGCGCTTCTCCCTGCTCCGCCATACGTGTTGGCGCTTGCCTAGCCTGTGTGAGCGTTGCCCGCGCTGACCTTCAGAGGATTGTTGGTGTCGACCAGAAAGCTTAGAGTGGGATGACAACCTAAGCCCTGAATTGTAGCCTCTGAACCATGCACTCATTCCAGGCGTCGGTTTTTCGATGCTGCCTGCTGCCTGCAGGTGTGCTGGTGCTGGCCGCCACCAACCGGCCTGACGCGGTTGACGCGGCGCTGCTGCGGCCCGGCCGCTTTGACGTGCTGCTGTACGTGCCGCCGCCTGACGGCCCGGGGCGGCTGGAGGTGCTGCGCATCCACAGCGCGCGCGTGCCGCTGGCGGCTGACGTGGACCTGGCGGATGTGGCGGAGCGCAGCCAGGGCATGACGGGTGCGGGCGGATGGATTGACGAGTGCACGAGTGGAGGAGTGCCACACACCAAGGGGGAGGGCGACGCAGGGGGGGGGCCTGGGGGTGGAGGTGACACCACGCCTGGGCCTGTGGCGGGTCCTTGCTGGTGGCAGTGGTGGCAGTGGTGGTGTATGTGACCTGTGCTGTTGTGCCAGCTGCCAATATTGCATGGCACCAGCACGTGTTGGCGTTGGTGTGGGTGTGGGGAGGGTGCTGCTGCTGGCGGGTGGGGGGCCCTTGCAGAGGCGTGCTGCCATTGCCATTGCCATTGCCATTGCCATTGCCATTGCCATTGCCACTGCCACTGCCACTGCCACTGCCACTGCCACTGCCACTGCCACTGCCACGTTGTGTGCTGCGCTCCGTGCACATTGCGTCGCGCCCTACCGCCATGTGTACCGGTAGTAGCCTGCCACGCTGTATGGCGCTGCATGTGGTGGCGCCCGCCCTGCGTGATGGCCTGTGTGAACCTGTCTGTCTGGCTGGCTGGCTGGCGCAGGCGCTGAGCTGGCGGGTGTGGTGCGTGAGGCGGCGCTGGCGGCGCTGCGCGAGGACCTGCACGGCGCAACACATGTGGCGGCAAGACACTTCCGCGCCGCGCTGGCGGGCATGCGGCCAGCGCTGAGTGACGAAGAGCTGCAGCGCTACGCAGCCTGGGGCAGCGGCAGCGGCAGCGCCTGAGCGCGCGCCGGCCCCACTGCATCAGCCCGCTGTCAAGCAGTGATATGTTCAGTGTCTGTCGTGCTTGGTTTGGGGCGGGGACGCGGACACGGTTCTAAGCCTGCGGCAGCACAGCACACAGCCATGCTTGGCGCTCGTTCACAGGTGCACCGTGCCTGCCTTCCAGTGTTGGCTTTTAAGCTCTGCGCTGACTGGTGTCTGTCGCCGTCGACCTTCCGTCACTGTGCGTGGCCTCCAAACGATTCAAGGCCGCCTTACCTGAGCGAGAGGTCGGGAACCGGTCAAGGTTGCTGCATGGAAGGGATGGCGCGCATGCCTCTCCTCCTTGCTTCTAACCGCACTCATGCGATGTGAACCACCCCCGAATGCACTCTCTTGCTGCTGAACCATGCAGGCAATGTTGTGTGGTATATGTATCGGTATGCTGCATATCTGTCTGTGGCGAATGTAAAGTTGACGGATTGGTGCTCTAAATCCTTGAACACGAGGACAGGGGGCTGATATTGTCCGACATCCGCCCATGCGCGTGCAAATTGTGGGCTGATTCCTCTGGGGTGACTCACTCCTGTGTGATGAACATTCACTCTCGTACATCGCGTGCTGCGTGCCTTGGACTGTAATCCTGGGGCTGTAACCCTCTGCAGCAGTGCAGGAAACTGAGGGTCTACCTGAAACTGCTCCACTGGTAGTACTCTTTTGGTAGTGGCAGTCAGCAGCGTCAGGATGGCGTCGTTATCGTTGAACCGCGCTGCGTGTCGTCCCTTCCAATCACGTCAGCGGGTGCTGGCCCCAGGTGTGCATATTTCTGATGGAACGCCATGTTTGCTGCTTTCGTGGTCTTGCTGCAAGTCTTTTTGTGCTGCTTGGTATACTGTGCACTGTGTGTACTGGTGGTGCAGGTCGGGGCAGTCGTGCCTCAGTATGTCCTCGTGCCAGTGCCAAGGCAAGAGAGTTGTGGTCAGGCCATAATCTGGGCTGGTCGTTTGTATGGGAATGCAGCTGCTTGAGAACATAATTGGTCACATGCGTGGCGCGGGTGCGCAGGCTGCACAGGCACTTGACAAGGCCAAGGGGCGGTATGAGGCTGGCGACCGCTTGCAGGCCATGAAGCTGTATGAGGATGTCCTGGCAGAGGTGTGTGTATAATTCTTCCTGGTTTTTGAAATCCCTGGCTGGCCCCAAGCCAAGGTCACCAAGACGGGCGGGACTGAGCGCCTGCTTGCCTCTGGACTGCAGGGCCCCACCCAGGAGCAGCGACTGAACGCCCTGTATGGAGTTATGGCCGTGCATGCATCTTTTGGGGACATTGAGCTCGCCAAAATGACACTGAGAGGTGCGTCGACGTTGCAGCGTTTCTGCCCCGACTCTTCGCATAATTTACTGCTTCAGGAAGTTTTCGCCCCTTGCATCAAACCTTTTGTTTTATGTGCATCTGCAATTTCAGAGGCGGT
>BDDA01000238.1:70958-88967 GCA_001662385.1 Chlamydomonas asymmetrica | reverse complement strand
GGGGGGGGGGGGGGGGGGGGGGGGGGGCAGCGGGGGGATCTGCAGTGTGTGTTTACACGTCATACGTGCGGGTGGTGGTGAGGGATGTTTTGTTGTTAATGCTTTCTCAAGGGGGTTATGCAGTGTGATTCCCGAGGGGCCGCGCTGTGTGCATATGTGTTATGTTGATCTGCATGCCATGTTGCACGCCCCAAAGCCACCAACATATCCCTTACACCTCCACACCTGCCCTGTGTGTCAATGTGAGTGGGGAATGCCAGGCGAGTGTCAGCCCATAGGTCCTCACCTGTGCCTCCTCCACTTGCCTGTCAAGCCGAGGGGAAACCTCCCTCGCTGTACGTGCATGGCAACCTGGCTTGCCACTCAAAACTGCACCACATAGCTTCAACCGCCCCATCTCACCTGTGGTTGCCTCTGCAGGCGCTGTGCGGCTGCCCTGGAGCAGCACCACATGTGCATCGCCAGCTGGACCTCCTGCAAGCCGCAGTACAGCGGTACGCAATCAAGCGCATGGCCGCAGTGCACCAAGCTGCTGGCACTGCTGGCGCTGGTGACAGGCCTGGTGAGGGGGCAGCACCAGCACCAGTGCCTTCAGGTGGAGACGCACAGCAGCAGCTGCAGCAGCAGCAGCAGCAGCAGGCATATGCTCCTACACCCACACCCCCTACGGCTGCTGCTGCTACGGCTGCTGGTCGCGGTGTGGTGGGTGAGGTCGTCCTTCAGCAGTTCCTGCTGCTGCTGCACCACATGACGGTGCTGTACGAGGTTGAGCGGGAAGCATTCCTCCTTCGCCTGCAGCGCCAGCGCCAGGTGCACAGGCAAGGCGGGCGCCACCAGCGCGGCAGGGCTGCGCGCCAGGGAACTGGTGGTTCAGGGGATGATGCCGACCACATAGATGGCAGCAGCAGTGGCGATGGCAATGATGATGACGCTGTAGGCGATAAGGGTGCTGCGGGCGGGAAGGCGGCTGGTGATGGCCAGCAGCATGCCGCCGTGGTGCATGAGGGTGACGGCGCTGGTGGCGGCGCTGGTGACTACATGTGCGTTGAGGACGAGCAGCGGGCCGCTGAGTGTGGCGCTGATGCGCTGATGGACTCGCTGGCTGAGCGCGGTGCGCCGCCAGGCGGCCAGGCGGCGCTGGCGCTGGCGCTGGCAGCAGACGCGCAGGCGGCGCCACGCGTACGGGTGAGTGAAGCTGCTGGCTGGTGTGGGGCGGTGAGGGCTGATAGCAGCATGCGGTGGATACAGAAGGCATTGGGAGTAGCAGGTTGCGCGACGTGTGCATGGTTTCACTTTGCTTTTTGGGTGTGACAGCAGTGAGCGGGTTCTCACCTAGTTTGTTGAAGCCCGCGATTGAACCCGCCCGTCTAAACTTCAGTGATGGACCTAGACTTGTGGACAAGCTTGGCAGTGAGTGAGTGATTGACTACCAGGTGCACCTCCTGACAAACCTGCACTGCCACACGTGGCTGCTGCTGTTGTACCTTCACTTGGCTTGGCTTGATGCACAGGTGCTGGCGCTGCGTGCTGCAGGCCGAGTGCTGGCGCTGTGCCGTGCGCTCGCCCTGAAGCACGCACACCACATCGTGGCCATACTGCAGCAGGCCGCCTGTGCGCACGACGCCCACCCCCAACTGGCCGCCTGCTGTTGTCCTGTGGTGTGTGAGTGTGCGGATGTGGCCGCCAGCCTTATCGCGGTCAACCCCACCACACACAGGCAAGCAGGCCCTCACCTGCCGGCGTAGGCTGATGAGGTTGGGCTGACGCCCGGGGCAGCAGCGTATTGTGCAAGGCATTCGTGGTGGATGAGGGGCAGCAAGGCACCGTGCTCGCTGTAGCATCAGGGGCTTGAGGCGGGGGAGGGGAGGGATCCTACTCCTGCAGCTGGGCCCACGTAGGCCTATAGGCCGGCTGCCTGGCTGGTCACATGAACGGGAGCTGTCTGGTGGTGCAGGTCATGGGAGGGCTGCGCTGTGTTGATAATCCAACACCGCAACACACGTCATCCACCTGAGCTGCTCTGTACTGCAATAACAGCATTGACAACTTGACATGTGTGCTATGGTCTTCAGGTCGCTGCTCACAGCCCTCGGCGATACGCTGTGCGCGCTCCTGCAGCTGCACGCGCGAGGATCAGCGCCGCGCACCGCACCCCCTGCCGCTGCCGCTGCTACGTCCTCCCGGCAGCCCACGGCAGGTGCTGATGGCACAGCAGGCGCTTGTGTAGACGCGACCATCGGAGCTGTTGGCCGCATTGGGCCTTCAGGCGGCAATGGTGGTGGTGATGGCACGCAGCGTCATGGGTGCCCTCAGCTGTGTCCTGCGCAGCTGTGTCCGCAGGTTGCGGAGGCTCTGCTGCGCTGCGCCAGCGCGTATGCGCGGGTGGTGGTGGTGTGCGGCGGGGGCCGCATGCAGGCGTCACCCGACATGCTGTGCACGCTTGTCAAGTGCCTCACATGTGACTGCCCACAGGTGGGAGGGAGGCTGTCAGGCGGTGGGGCTGAGGGGTACGATTGGGGTGGGAAGAGTCGGAGGGTAACGGACGCATCATGGCACATTCCACTGGATATGGATAGCTGGCTGTCTATAAGCATCCATCCGGCAGAGAACCTGCTGCTTGTGATGAAATTTCATGGCCCAGTCCCTGCCTCGCCACCCAGTCCGCCCACCCACCAACTACCGCATGTTCTACCATCATATGGCCTGCCTGCCTGACGGAGCAGCCCGTGTCCAACTGCCCAACCGCTGCTGCGTGTCTGAATGACGCTGTGAGACACATCAAGGCGTGTCGTCACCCACGTCACACCGAGCAAGCGTCATGTGTCGTTGTGTTGTTTGTACCTTCAGGTAGTTGACCTTGTCATGCTGGTGGTGCAGTCCATGACAGCAGCACCGCGCAACACGCCCGCTGGGGCCACTGCCAGCGGTAATATGACGGCTGCTGGTGGCTCCGGCGCTAGCGCCAGCGCGGGCAGCAAGGCGCAGTTGGCAGCGGCAGCACGGCGCGGTGGAGGTGGCGGAGGGGCTGCACAGCATGCGCGCAGCCAGGCGTTGCTGCTGGGCCTGTGGTTGTCGTGTGATGCTGCTGATGCGCCGCTGCTGGTGGAGCGCTGCCTGCTGGCGCCACACGGCCTGATGACAGGTAGGCAGTAGGGGCGCAGTGCACCAGACGCGCTGATGGTAGGTGACGATGGACTCACACCCTCATTCCACCTCGATGCGTCACTGCACCATGGTGTCACACTGTGGCCTGCCCGCCTGCCTACATATGCCTTCATGCTCATGTGCCTGCAGGTCCAGACCTGCACGATGATGGCCTCGTCATCCCCCTGCTGCAGTCATTCCTCAACATGCTGCTCAGCCAGCCAACGGCGGAAGGGGCAACATCTGCGCCTGGCGCCGTTGATAGCAGAGCTCGCGCCAGCAGCAGCAGCAGCAGCCCTGGCGGGCTCAGCGCACGTGAGGCGGCTGCGTGCAGCCTGATGGCGGCGCTGCGGCCGTCCGCCAGGGCGGCGGCGGTGGCAGTGGCGCAGCTTCAGGTGGGTGCAGGGGTGACGCCGCAGCCAGCACTGACTCCGCCTCGACCCCACCTTGAGTTGAACGCAAGCATTGTTGTCCGTCAAACATACCAAATGTCGCATGCATGCCCACCATAGCCGCGGACCATGCAGCCCATATTGAAGATCACTTGTGTCGCAAACACATTGGTGTTGAGCCCCCTCTCCACACAACGCCGCCATAGACATTTTGCTCCATCCACATTTGTCCAACCAACCAGTCAGTCATTCAATAAAGACAGTTGCCTTGCGAGTGTGTGAGAACTGGTTGTGTGGTGCTGCATAATGAAACAACTGGAGTGGTGACCTAATTCACGGTGAGGTTCAGCTACTTGGTGATTGTCACCGGTGTGCGCTCTGATGTGTGTATGTTGTCAACGGCTGCAGGCGTTGCAGCCGTACGATGTCAGCGCACTGGTGGCTGCTGCACGACCATCGCCGTCGCCAGCAGGTGCCGGTGCAGCGCCCAGCAGGTGTGAGGTGCTGCTGACGGCACTGAGGGACTTTGCGCTCAGAGCCGCCGCCACTGTGTGCAGCAGCAAGGCTGCTGGCGCTGGTGCAGGCAGCAGCAGGCGCAAGACAGCAGCAGGCCGGCGACGCAAGGGGGACGCAGGCACAGGCGCAGGGGACAGCAATGATGAGGATAACGATGGTGATAACGGCGAAGACTACGTCGCAGAGGGTGATGCTGATGGCGGTGATGGAAGCAACGGGACTGCTGCAAGACGCCAGAAAGGCCTGACAGAAGCCGCCGAAGGTGGCGATGGCCAGCTGGACCTGCAGGCGCCTGCCGCTGCGGCTGCCAGTGCGCCCAGCAACCTGGTTGAGCTGGTCGATGCCATCATCTCTGGCAATGCAGCTCAGCCTCACACTGACAGGCATGGCGCGGGCATGGGTGACGCCCGGCCGGCAGCTGCCACACCCGCAGGGCTGGGAGGCCCTCCGCAGGGCCGGCGGCGCGCGGCAGCGCTGCGCCCTGCTGGGCAGGAGGGGCAGGGTGGTGGCAGCAAGACCAGGTCCAGGGGCGGGGGCAGAGGCGGAGCAGGGGGCCGTAGCGCTGCAGCCAGCCGTCGAGCATCCGCAGCTGACACTCACCGCGGCAGCGACACCATGAGCAGCACTGAGGATGATGGCGGTGAAGACAGCGCTGACAGCGTAGATGTGGCAGATGATGAGGTTGATTGTGATGTAGGTGGCGGTGGCGGTGGTGGCAACAGCGAGGGGGATGGTGGAGGTGAAGGGGATGGTAGGGGCAATGGCAGGCTCGTGGCTGCTGGCGGAAGCGGCGGCAGGCACGGCCGCCGGGCTGTCGCGTCCACAGCGGCGGCGCTGCCTGCAAAGCCGGCAGGTGGCAAGCGGAGAATCTCAGAGTTGACCACCACCACTGCGGGCTGGTCCGCAGCCGTGGGGGACAGGGATGGCTCTGGTGGTAGCGGCGGGGGTGCGGATGGGGGCGCTGCCAAGCGCCGCCGCGGCGACACCAGCAGACCCTCCGCGCAGCACCAGGCCCAGGCCCATGCCCAGGCCCAGGGGGCCACCAAGCCACCTAGGCCACCGCGCCTCCCGCACAGCCGCACCAAGGCGCTGCCCACCACCGCCACCGCCACCGCCGCCGCAGCAGCAGCAGGTACAGGCAGGGGCAGGGGTGTCGGCGCTACAGCAGCGCCGGAGGGAAGGCGGTGAGGTAGTCACCCCTCCCTGCCTCCCTGCCTCCCTCCCTCCCTCCCTCCCATACGGACTGCCTGCTGCTGCTGCCACGCCAGCAGCAGCACACTGCACACGCATCGCCCCGGCAGCGCGTGTGCGCTGCCCTGGCCGTACGCCTGGTCCCACCGCACCACACTATGCGGCACGCACTCGCAGTCAGCGGTGCAACCGCGCACTTGGGTGGGATGTCCCTACAGCAACAACTCGTGTGGGAGGACAGTAAATGGAGCCTGCTGCTGCCTCAGGGCGTGCAGTTCAGGCGATGCGTGTCTTCGCCAGCTAGCACCAGGTCGCCCATGTGAACCACAGCCTGCACTGTGCTGCGGTGTGCTGTGCCGGGACGGCGATGAGGCGACGGGTGGGAGGTGCGCAGCAGCCGCACCGTCACATCCACCGACAGTGTAGCGCTGCTGCACTGTCTGGCGACTGGTGTGCTGGTGGTGCTTGAGCACTGGTGCAACGCCACACCACACCACACACCGCACCGCCATGATGTGCGTGCTTTTTGAATTTCTGGTGTGGCAGTGTGGCCTCTCAGTCCGGTCCTGCTGGTAGTGGCAAGACTGGCAACTGGCAAGCCATTGTGCGTGCTTGCGGACATGTGGTGGCTGCTACCTGCCTGCCTGCCTGGTGGTGATGTTGTGCGGCCTTGCCTTGCACTCAGTGGCAGCTTGGCCCGTGCATCCCGCTGATGCTCGTGGTGGAGCCCGCCTCCCCTTCCCCCAGAAACAGATCTTGTTAACGTCCCCCCATGCATGCACCCACCAACACATGCAGCCAGATACCCTGTGCGCCATACGGTATGCATTTTGGTGGACAATGCAAGCTCCTGTCCCAACAACGCAAGGAAGCATTGCCCTGCTGACATCTATGGCCATGACTGCTGCACAGATGCCATGCGCTGGATTGATAACCAGCGGCTGAAGTGTGCGTAAAAATATAACAGCGATATCTGGTTGCCCAAACGCCAAGACATCCACGGCTGTTGTACCGTAATGTACACGTACCTAGGCTGAATCCGTGCCCGATGCGAGGTGCACCAGTGTGATGACGCAGGCCAGTGTGTTGCAGGTGCAGGTGCAGGTCCTTCAACACACACTGCGCTCGCCTTGAGCGTGACTACCAAGTTGCTTGGAAAGCGCAGCTGAGCACGCCACTGACGCCATCACCGGGGCATGCTGACGCAAAGCTGCCAAGCCATGAGCAGCTGGCCGCAATGGATTCGCCCCAGTGAGGACGACATCTGCTGGCCAACGAAGCCTAAACAATTGGGTTGGTTGCAGACTGAATTCTAGGGCGGGGCAGCCTTTCCACTATCACACTGTAAACTACAGCCGTCCACCCCCTCGCTCCCTCTGTGTATCACGGCATGCCGGCAGCACTTCAGCGCTGCAACATGGTTCTGGTGCATGATGGCAATCAACCATCCACACATGGCATGTTGCACGCGCAGTCATGCGTGTCTGCCAGCAGCATGATGACCCGTGAGGCCGACCAGGCGCCGTGCAGGGTGCAGGTGCAGGGCCCAGCAGGCAACAAGGCAGCACACCTATAAACTCACGACCCCACCCACCCACCCACACATACACACATATACACCCACCCACCCTCTCACCCAGCCATGCACATTGCACAGAATGCACACAAACAGCGACCAAACGCGTATGCCGCCTGCCTGCTAGGACAGGCAGCACAGTGGCTCGCCGCCAAGGGCTCAGTTTTCGATGCACTGTGTCAGCGGCATGGTTGCGCTCGCAAACGCCTGGCCTGCTGCATCCATGTACGGTAGGCGTATCCTCGCAACTGGTATGCTACGCTGTGCTACATCATCAGCACCACAGCCGGATGCAATCAGGCGAGGGGGGGTCAAGCGACATAACCAAGCCTCACACGTCCAAACGTCATGCTGCCGCCCCGGCATGGGGTGTGCATACAGCGGCTTGCAGCGTCACAACCATGCACTCGCAGATCACAGCAGCCTTGCTGCTCGTTATACACGTCAGTATGCGCTCAAGGTAAATGTCACACGTAGGTGGCCATGCCTGGTTCATCAGGCACAATGCCCTTCAGGAATGTAGCCCTATACACAGTCTGTACCGCTTACTATATGCTTGCTGCTTGCTGATGCACATGCGTACAGGAATGTGTGCGCGTGTGCTGGTCCAGGCCTGTGTGCTGTCATGCAGCTGCCTCCGGATCAGTCAGCCAGTCAGTCAGGTGAGGGGCACACTGACAGGCAGGTTGCAGGTCCCTCACTGGCGCCTGCGACAGCAGCAGCCTCAGCAGCCTCAGCCTCAGCGGCAGCAGGGCTTGATGCATCGCCATCATGGTCCGCTTCCTCCGTATGACCGCATCACACCGCGTTGAGGCCCTTGGTGTCCTGCAGCTCGTTGCCGCTGCCGCTGGCGCCGCCGCCGCCGCCCAGGCCCAACCCCACCACGCCCGCTGAGCCGTTGCCGGAGGCGCTGCGCTGCGGCCTGCTGGCGCCTGCTGGGGTGTCGCTGGTGAGCAGGATGGCGCCGCCTGCCGGCCCGCCCCCGCCCGCGCCCCCCACCGGGCCCAGCAGCCCGCCACGCTTGCGCAGGATGAACATGGGCACGTCGCACTCGGGGTGTGTGAAGGAGGGGTAGAACTGGCGGTACATCACAAAGGCGATGAAGTAGCCCAGCAGCAGGCCTGGCAGTGGCAGGCAGCGGCAGCAGCGGGGGTGGAGGGAGGGGCAGGAGGTGAGGGGAGGTGGGTGAGGTGAGGGGAGGTGAGAGGAGTGGGGCGCCATCATGAGCACACACACGCATGCGCACACGCATGCGCACACGCGGAAGCCGAGTGATGCTGGCGTGAGCTTGCACTACAGGTGAGCGGCCAACACTGGCCGCATCGGACACGGCACTGGCAGTGGTAGCGTGGTGGTGGTGGGCGTGAGGCCCCCCCCTTCCGCCTGCCCTGCCTCTGTGCCTGCCTCCACGATTGTGGACACTGCCGGCGTGTGACGCGCAGACCCGCAGCTGCCTCATCCAATTACTCACCCGCAAACGCGTCCAGCGGGAAGTGCCAGTAGTCGATGACGCGCGTGATGGACACCGCCAGCGCGCCCAGCGCCGGCAGCAGGCTCACCACAAAGCGCCACGCCCAGCCCTCGCCCGCGTACACCCTGAGCTGGCCGTACAGGAACAGCGACACGTAGCCCAGGCCCGCGCCACTCCAGGAGCTGTGGCCTGCGCGCAGCGCACACGCACACACGCATTGCCATACCCTGACACATCTGTACTGACAGACCACGGTTACTGCAGCCACAGCTTCAGACCATCAGACTGTCGTTTGTTTTGCGACGGCCAACGGAACCTCGCTGTCTCAGGCAGCAGTAGTCTGTATCTGTACACATGTGCGCACTGCACGGCCCCACGGGAATACTACTGCACGGCCCCACGGGAGCCTCTTTTTGACACACACTTCGCGTAGGAAGGCTACATGATCTTCAAGGTGACACACATGTACGATGCCCTTAACCTTCACTGTAACGCAGCCTGCCTGCACTACACATTGCATGCGTGCTCAGAAACCGTGCTTCATGCTCCTGCTGCCCTCGCCCCCTGCCTCACCTGATGGGAAGCTCTTGCGTATCTCCTTCAATGTGCTGCTGCTTACGCTTGAGGAGCACACTGCGTACCCGCCGATCTCCGTCTCGTCACTGAAGACCGGCACCGTGCCGTTTGGCCAGCACTGCATGGCAGGGCACGCATTGTTTGGGAATTGAGTTGGAAGCGGCATTGGGGGCCCCGGGTGCCCCGGGCACTGTCAACTCTTGCATGGTATGCATTCCCCACAACAGCAGCACTACTGGCCCCATGCATTACCGGTAATTCCTGGCCTGCGCCAGTGCGTGACTGGCTAGGACGGCGCCATCTGTTCATGCGGTACAAAATCTGGGTCAGTCTCTGAGCCTGAAACGTTGTTGGCCCATCACGCAGACCGCCTGTACCTCAACGTGCATCAGCCGCCCGCCAGGGCAGATGGAGGCCGACGAATGCGGTGCCTGACAATGCAGCTGTGGAGCACAGCACATGCGCCCAAGCCAACACGGTTCACTCACACCTCACATCCCCATAGCCCCCGCAGCCCCGCCTATCTTCAACCTACCTGGACAGCAAAGTTTGGCCGGATGCGGCCGACCGGTGTCTTGATGGCGTTGGTGATGGCGCCCGTGAGGAAGAGCGCGGTGAGGAAGTTGAGGCTCAGGCGGTACACCTCAAAGTGGGAGCGCCGCGCCAGAGGGCGGTACACCGCAAACAGCACGATGGGCCCGATGCAAGAGAAGATCGGCACCGCCCAGGAGGGCACGGTGTTGTCGTGATACGGATAATAGTTGTTCTCTTTCATTTTGCTTTTGATGATATACGTATCACGGGGCGTAACACCCTCGAGCACCAGGTCGATGATCAGGCAGGCTGCTGCTGCAAACAGGTCCAAGGACGTCTGGCGCAGGACAAACGACAGCGTGCGCCTCCATGCGCCGCCAGCGGATGCACCAGAGGTGGGGCCCGCTGACGACAGCGCCCCCCCCTGCGACAAGCAGTGCAAAACCAAAGCAGGACGACACAACTGCTCAACAGCGTTTGTGGAATATGAGTGCACCACGGGAAAACAACCTGTTCTTTGCGAACACCAGCGAGCCGGCAGAACTGCAACTGCCAATTAGGAAGCTGCGAAATTTGCAAGACTACCAAGGGTGCGCAGCGCTGGGTAGGCACAAGGAAAATGACGTGTGACTTGTTGTACGCAATATAGAAGGGGGAACGGAGAGAGCGACCCGGTGCCGTAACGAAGGACTCGGGCAGACGGGCACGCCAGCCCGCTGTGACAGACTGAAGTGTTGAGCACCCAGTGCCGCACACTGAAGCAGAAAAATCCATGCCTAAGGCAAACACGAAGTCGTGCAAGTTGTAGACACAGCAAGGCCATAGCACACACTGGATGCACACAACACGCCTTTTCCCACAACTGCGTGCCTCTTCCCTTGCACTTTCCTGTCAGTACGCTTATGTAAACAGAGAGAGTTTAGCCAAGTTCAACCAAAGCTTGTGATAGACACGCCGTAACATATGGCTGCTAAGGCAACGGTGGAGCAGTATGTCCAGGAGGGACATAGGTAAACCCAATCGGTGAGTTAGGGGGCACAAGGCCGAACCATCTTGACGGCGTCCAAGGCCGACTTGCAGGGTCCCTCAAGCTTACAAAGTCTTTGGATGTTGGGGATACAACAAGAGGCCTGGACAGGCCGTACTATGCAGCAGATGCAGGTGTTGTAGACCGAACTCCGAAGGCTGGCAAGAACAGTAAGGCGCTCCGGCCGCACGCAGGGCATAGCAGCACGCACCATCAAACAAGAAAGTCCTATAAAACAGCGCAGGCAAAGAAGCCACGCCTGGCAGTTTTCGGAAGACCTGGGAACTGTGGCAAGCATTGGCATGAGCCTTGAGCTCACCTCCGTTTGGTCCTTATGTTTAACGCCAGCCATGGCTGTGCCCAGCAATCCTGAGGATTGAACACGTCCAAAGCTCACTGCTGTGCGTCGTGGTGTGTCTGGAGCTGCTTGCTCAGTGCCTGCGACAATGCAAACGCACTAGCTTCCCGGTGCTGCTAGTCAACCTGGCCACGTCGATTGAAAGCAGGCTCGAAACTATGTTGGTGGTTTACCTTTTACAAGCAGGCTTGCGGTGGACAGAGAGTTAGGGGAGTTCAGGCCTCTGCGCTGACGAGCTTGCGTTGTCAGGAGGCTCTCGTCCATCAAGCCGCTGGGATGCACCTCACCACACAGCAGCAAGGAGAACTATGGGCAATGAAGGTGGCATCCTTAACACTCCTTTCCTACCAATTAATCAGCCCACCGCCAGCCCCAGCATCAAGGTACCGAGGGTATCCCATTCGAATGGTCCGCATCACCACCTGTCTGTCGGGCGGGTCGCGCGCAGCACGCATTCCTGGCTGCGCTAATGAGCTTGCTTGGTCTTTGCATTCGCGCCAGGCATACTTGGGACGGCCACAATGAGCTGCGGAAGGGTTGCTCACCAAGCGGAGCACCGCTGCTGGCATCGTCATATTCCAGCTGGTGCTTGTTGCCTGCATGCCGCGTGACCGCAGTAGGAGAGAGGTTGTGGTGTGTTCGGGCTGGTGTGCATGGTATTGTGTATTGGGTGAACTGTGTTATGCGGCGTGTCCGGAAACGAATGCGATGTGATGCCCGAGCAGCGATCAGCAGTCTGTGGCGGTGATCATGGACTGGCAGCGCTGCGGCAGGGAGCTAGGGGTATTGAGGCGGCAGGGAGCTCGGCGAGTGGGCGGGAAACCCCTATGGCACTCTTGGCGAATGCCAGCTTACGCCCGCTTGTGTATATATATCCAGCCAGGTGCCAAGAAGGGGCAGCTTACGTTGCTACTGGCTGGGATGTTGTCGCAGCGTCGTGACCGTTGTGCTGCCAGGCAGGGGTCCAGTAGTTTCAGGCACTTGCAGCACACAAATGGAAACCCAGCCAGCCGGTTTGTGGCTCACTCCATGCAGCTCGTGCAAGCGGTGAGCAATGGATGCCCTATCTACCGTGTCACCCCACCCTTTGACTTTACGCGCAGTATTGGAAGCCCCGCAAGCATTTGGGCCGGTGCAGAGTGTGCATGATGTGCCTGCTCACATGCTCTATGAGGTCAGCGGCAAGGCAGGGACCTATGAGGAGCAGGTCCCTGCCTTGACGCTGACTGACTGATCACACGCGGATAGATGTTGAAACAGATCGCTACCCACAATATCACATCGCAGCATCGGGTGCACGCCGCATCGCGCACCGCTTCAAGAAAGGTGCGCTGCCTGACTATGCTCAAAGAAATGTCCTCCCCTATGTGAAATGCATGCATAGTTGCGTACATAGTCTGATCATGGATGCTGTTATGAATTGCTGCCTGGCCGAGAGGTCATCATGTGTATGTGCGCTCCTTGCATCACGCATGGGAATTCCGTCCACCCTGGCATGCTATTCACTTACAGCGGCCAAGGACAGAGAGGCTGCGGGCAAGCGCTCCCCCCGCCCAGGAGGCGGGAGGCTAGGCGCACCCGGAGGAGCCACCGGGCTTGGTGCCGTCCCCCGAACCAGGCTTGTGCTGCTAGTACGCGTGCAGCTCTGCTGCTGCTGGCAGTTTCGCGTGCAGGTCCCTTGAGCCCACCAGCATGACCGCGTGAGCCTGATCAACGACCCTCGCTCCTTCAACGCGTCCCCACGCGCGTTGAGCCGTCCTGGTGTAGCTGACAACCCATCCGCCAGCACCAAAGATTCCAGCGCTTGAGCAACAAGCATTGCGCTGCTGCTGCTGCCTTGTCTGCAGGCAGGAGCTTCAGCGGAGGGTGAACTCCTTGCTGAAACGATGAATCCCAACCAGGCTAGGCTGCAGGGAATTACAAATGGTGAAATGGCAGTGGTAGAATTTGGGTCTGCAAGCCGGGTTGGCATGCGCATCAGCACGATGCAAGCTTGACCTCCCAAGATGCAGTCTGGGTATGACAGGCAATGCTGGAGAATGCTGGACAGAATCAATGCATATTGCCCAGTTTGTAATGCTGCCTGACTTGGCTGTTGCTGCCATCTGATGCAATTGTGTATGCGCAGTGGTGGTGTGCGGCGTACAGGCAGGTGCATCACATCCTCGCCAGTCCTCACCGCCTGCCTACGAGCAAGGGGGCCATACAACGTACTAAAGCCCCCATATGCCGCAAACACACCACCAAGCCCTGGCGGTTGCACGCGCGACGATGCTACACTACTGGTACTCTGAACCATCAACCCTGTACGCACCCCTTGAAATGCAAATGTGAACGCGTAGCGAATGCTGAGTACTGCATAATGCAGCGCTAAAAATGTCGGGTTGGGCCAGTGTGCTGCACTACGGTAATACAACTGCCAAACCGTGTGACCTGCAGTAGCAGAGTGTTGCCATCACCGTGTATGGCGCAACTATGGAGCCATCAAAAACTCCCGCCCGCAGGATGCTGCTGCGCTTGTGCCTGCGCAAGCGCCTGTTCATACGCTGCATGCATCTGCGCAGCAGATTCCGCCGTCGTCATTGACTGCGCGCGTGCTGCAGCAAACATCTGCTGCTGGAGAGCAATCTGCACATGCACAGCAAAGCATGACCGAAGGACAACACGTTACCAGCTGGCAAACTACACTGCATGCAACACATGATTAGTCAAGTGGGAGTGCATGTATGATCCAGAATCGGCCACAACCGTGTCGTACAACTGCAAGCACCGTAGCACCGTACTCGTTCAGGTTGCCTCCAAGGTCGGCCGCTCTTTTACACCCACCTGCTGCTCTTCAGACAGTCCAGCAGCTTCTGCCCCAGTTTTCCGCAGTTTCGCCTTGTGTACGTCGGAGGCTACATAGTCAACGTCCCCCACGTCAACCAGACACAACCAGCAGCAAGCAGTTAGCAACGAATCCGAAGTGTAAACGTCACAAAAGTATTGCAGCAAGGCGTTGGTTGGAGGTACGCCAGAAGGCAAACACAAACAGCTGTGCCCGCACTTTTGGTGTCCTCTTTGAATTGGTCCCAAGCCTGGTTGACCTCGTCCACAAACTCTGGGAATCCTAATTCTTGAAGTGCTCTGATGACGTGGTCTGGGTGGATAATTGTCTTGCTTTCACGCATCGCCACTTCATTTGACTCGGACGACACCAGTTGGATGAACTCTTGCGTTGCGCACCGTCCGGGTGCAAACAGCATAATGCAAATGCAGGAGAAGCCATTTATAGTGAAAAAAACCCAGCAGCAGGAGCAGGGTGCGGTTGGTAGAACACGTGCTATGTGGCCGACGAACATCGTGCAGGTATACGCTTACCTGTGCAGCAGCTTATCAGCATTTCCATAGCATCGTTTGAGACACGCAAGTCAGATGGCATGAAGTCTTTGATCATTTTCTGCAGTGTTGCTGTAAAGGTCAGCACACATGGAGCAGCACGGTCAGTTCAGCAACTTGGCAGCTCTGGCACACACGTGATGCACGGCACAGCCAGTCTCAGAAGCAGCTAACTCACTCCTTGGCAAAGAGACTTCATTCTCGTCCGCCATGTTTCCCGCAGCGCCTCAAAAATCGAAAAAGTAGAAGGCTGTTCAGCTAAGCAAGAGCACGGGTCAAGCAGTGCGGTCACGGCTGCCAAGGTTGCAGTCGTGACCTGATGACAGCATATTGAGCAAGCTTGGAACACAGAATTAAAATTCGGTACGGGAAAAAGGCACAGTCAATTGGGTAGTGCATGATGGGCTAACATGGCGGTCGCATTGCCGACGGCGGGTGCAGAGGGACACACAAGGGTGTCAACCTAGGTATCTGATTATCACTGTGGTGGCAAAAGTCTTACTTCGCCTGTGCCCATCTCTGGGACTCGACCAGCAGAGTCACAGGCCGGCTGTTGTGTGGGCGCTTGAGGTTGACATTGCTGCCAAACGCCAGCGAAGATGGCCCCCAAGAAAGCTGAGGAGAAGAAGGAGAAGCCCATCTTGGGGAGATTCAAAAGCAATCTAAAGGTGAGCAGGTGCTGTGAAGGGAAGCCGCACCGTCAATCGTGCTGCAGGGACGGGCAGGCACCGCCCTGGTGCGTGCTCACCAGGACCCACACACCACACACCACACTGAACGAGACACGCCGCCTAAACACATAATCCTATTGCACCAGTGCAGCAACCAGAACGGAGTGCACGGACTTGCCGACGGTTGGCGGCACTCGAGTGCCACGATCCAACTTGACCCGAATCCATCACAGCCGCCGTGCTGTGTGACCTCAGCGTGGCCTGCCCTCCTGTGGTATATCAACTGCAGATGGGAGTGGTTGGCATGCCCAACGTGGGCAAGAGCACGACCTTCAACCTGCTGACGCACCTGAGCGTCCCCGCGGAGAACTACCCCTTCTGCACCATCGACCCGTCGTTTGCGCGTGTCAACGTGCCTGACGAGCGCTTCAACTGGCTAGTGGACCAGTGAGCGAATAAGCAATTTTCCGCTATGGTGCCACCTAGGGTGCAGAGCACACAGCCACCCACCTTTCAATGCCCGGCTCACGCTCAACTGCAAAGCCACGGTCCTGCCGGCCCGCAAGCAGTTGTTTGCAGTTGCGGGCTGCAGTTGCTGCACTGGCGTCATACGCTGCACTGGCGCGTGCGCATGTGTGTGTGTGTGTGTGTGGGTGGGTGGGTGGGTGGCAAGGAACGAAGCGGCCTTGCTGCACGCTCACGGTATCTTTGGCGGTTGCTGGCTCCAAAAGTGCTCAAAAAGTGTTGCTCAATTTGCACCAGCACTCTGCTGCCAACAGTTTTCAGCGCACGACCATGACGGGCGCATTGGGGTCCAGCATGCAGCACCTGGTACTGCGATGCCTATGTGGCGCGTGCAGCGTTGCGCACCATGACATGGTGCCACTGCTGGTGTGGCGTGGTGCTCACGTGAACACATCCATTCACCCAGTGTCCTCTTGTACCTAGCTGTGGTGTGGTGTGGTGTGGTGTGGTGTGCAGGTACAAGCCCAAGAGTGCTATCTCAGCCTTCCTGGACGTAGTCGACATTGCAGGCTTGGTGAGGGGAGCATCAAAGGTACGTACGTCAGCGCCTGCCTGACGGCATGTGCTGTGCATGTGCATGTGCATGTGTGATCCACCCGGTCTGGCCTGGGCTGCTCCGCGCTGGTCCTGCATGTGGTGCTGCATTGGTCGTGCAGACGACGCTGAGGATGAACGCATCAACGCATCAATAGGAGGCTGTGGTGCTGATGCGCCGGCATGGCGGTGTGCTGGCATGCACTGGTGCACCACAGCGCATGGTGTCAGCGCCTGCTGTGCTGTGCTGTGCTCCATGAGTCTGTGTGCGCCGGCTCCACCGTGCCCCGGGGGCGTCAAACAGCTAGTAGGCACTGTGTCAGGCATGAGCATACTCGACACCCCTACCCTCATGCATGCATGGCATGTTGCGCCGCTGATGCCTCCTCTATTTACGGATCAGGCTGCGCGTGCCTGCGTGTGCCTCAGCCACCTCACACCTCAACCTGGACTGGCCTGTAGTGCAGAGCACACAAGCGAATGTGTGTGTGGTTGTCACCTTATCCTCCCCCTCCCCCCCCTCCCCCCCACTCCACTGCACTCCAGGGTGAGGGCCTGGGCAATGCCTTCCTCAGCCACATCGCCAGCGTGGATGGCATCTACCACGTGTGTCGTGCGTTTGAGGACCCAGACGTCATCCACGTGGAGGTGAGCGCCTCCCTCAGGCCCTGAGGGCCAGCTGAGGGGGCCCAGCTGAGGGGGGAGGGGGGGCAAGGGCCGGGCCATGCCAGGCGGCGCGGATGCGTCATGGGCGGGGCGGGGTGGTGAGTGAGGGATCAGACGGATGAGGTGCAACCAGCAGTGCCAAGCGGGTGGCACCCAGGCGAGGGGCCTGAGCACATCATGCCGCAGCGTGTGAGGTGTGGTGTGTGACAGGCAGGCGGCTGGGCGAGCCGTGTACGCGAGGCAGTACCAAGGGTGGCAGAGGTGAGGCGATGGCGACCTGCATGCGCATGCAGGCGGGCGGTGATGCAGGCGGCGATCATGCACTCGCTGACAGGGGCCATTGAGCAGCAGCAGCGAATGGCCAGTGGCAGCAAGGGCTGCTCACAGCCCACCCCTCATCACCTCCGCGCAGATTATCCCGTTTGGGTGCGTACTTGCATGCCTTGTGTGGATGCCTCCTTTCCCTCCCTCCCTCCCTCCTTAGCTCCCTGCATGTGCGTGCGTGCGTGCGTGCGTGGCGTGCAGGACCGTGTGGACCCTGTGGCTGACCTTGAGATCATCGACCAGGAGCTGAGGGCCAAGGACATTGCCAAGGTGCGGTGAGGGCCTGCTGGATGCGCTGGCAGCCCATCCTGCGGTGGCATCTTGGCTGGGCGCCATGGTGCGCGTCACCCTTACCTGTCGTTAGTGCCCTCACCTGCCGCTGGCCTTGTGTGGCCACACGCTGCGCGTTTGCCTACACGCCCGCGCATAAGCAGCCATGTGCGTAAGCAGCCATGTGTGGCGGGTTGTCAATACTTGTCGGGCTGTGCTGTGCTGTGGCGCTACCGCCGCTAGGTTGAGGGTGAGCTTGAGGCCCTGAACCGGCTCAAGAGCCGCGGCCTGAAGAAGGAGCAGCTGGAGGAGGTGGACCTGCTCACGCGCCTGCTGGAGTGGCTCAACGCCGGCAAGGACGTGCGCGCCGGGGTGAGTGAGGGAGGGAGCGGGTGGGTGGGCCAAGCAGCGGCAGACGCAGCACAGGCCGCTGGTCAGCGTAGTGTGCCATCAAGAGCGTTTGGGTTGCTTTATGGTCAGTGGCGTGTGGTGCATTACTGACAACCACGCTGGCCACCCCTGTAACCCTGCACCCCCCCTCCCCCCCCGAAAATCTGCCGGCTGGCGTACCAGCATGGTGACCACCCTCACATGCATCACTAGGTTGGCGCAGTGAGCAATGGACAGTGTGCACAGCAGGGTGCATGCATGGGTGCATGCCCTTGGTCTCAAACAGGGCACAGCGAATGGCAGTTTCGCTGTTCAAGGTTGCTGCGGGTATGTACGGGCACCCTCGCCTGTCATGCCGCCCTCGTGCGGGGTCACGCACAACCGAGTTGGCATCATGCGCTGCTTTGGGTCTCGTGCATGCGCCTGTCCCCGTGACTGAGCACTGCAAGCGCACGCCCGCTGCGCC
>BDDA01000238.1:53186-63840 GCA_001662385.1 Chlamydomonas asymmetrica | reverse complement strand
GGGGTAGATGAGGGTGCACGAGCGCTGCTGGCCCATGCACATAAGCATGGAATGAAGGGTGCTCCAGCTAGGTAGGTCCGATCAACCACACATCAGGCAGTGAGGGCGCTAGTGGCCGCGTGTGGCACGGCTGTGGGGGCATGCAACATCTGTTGGTCAACAGCAGGCAGCAGGCAGCAAGCATGTCTAGGGTTGCCACCGACAGCGTGACACATGGTGATACGAGCAAAGAGTTCAGGTGAAAGGCGGTGATCTGGTGCCTGTCTGTCAGGGCGCAGCAGCACTGCGTGGCATACATGTGTGTGTACTGCGTGTCAAGTCAACCATTCTGCGCATGTACTGCTGCTGGGTCATTGACATGCGCGCGCAGTCAGCTGTGAGTCTGCGACTAACCATGCAGAGCACGCTGTGTGCAGGCGTGTCAGGCAGGCCTTCCACCCACCTGTCTGCTGTGCAGGACCCTAACGTGACAGGCACAGCTGATCCCGAGTGCTATGCTCGCTGTCAGGCGACCAAGCCCATCTCAGGTAGGCAGCTTCAGCTTCTTGTCTGCTGGGCACGAGGGGTGCCGCAGGACCCGACTTAACAGTTTCATTGCAAGGCAGGTGTGCCAGCGCCATCATGGCCAGCGTGTCATGGGGGTCGCAGCTTGCAAACGACCCAGCAGGCGCTGCCCCGGCATGGCGAGCGTATCACAACGCTTCATGACCAAGAGCGCCATACGCAGGCGAAATATTAAGCTCCGCGTGAACGGATTGGGCTGGACAGGATGCTCCACCCTACGTTTGCCTACTAGGTAGCAGAGTGTTCGGCTATGTACTTGTGCACGTTATGCACAACGAGGAATAATCGATTAAGGATTGCTTAGGTGTACGAGGCGTGTATCAGACTGGCACATGGTGAAAGCTAACGCAGCAGTAATCGTGTCCCCACCACATGAAATGAATGTTGTTATTGTGTGCTGCAGCCACCCTGCCGCTATGTTCATACGCTTCCTCTGCCTGGCTGGGCCGCTGCAAGTCACACACACACACACACACACACACACACACACACACACACACACACACACACACACACACACCGTCAACTAGGCGCACATAAACTGCAACGCAACTTCGTCACTGTGCATTCAACAGCGCTCGTGTGCTCTTTAGATGTGTTGCATGGCGAGGGGCTTAAGACCTACGCACACATATGCGCACGCACGTGGTCGCCAGCAGTCCGCTCACAAAGCACACACGGCCTGCGCCGGCCTCACAGCCATACTACACCGCGCAAGGTGACCTACACGTGCGCGTGGGCGGGGCGACGCGAGGGGGGCTAGCTTGTGCACACAACTATTACTACTAGGAGGTACGGCACAGAGCCAAACAGGCAAACATCAAAACCACAAAAACGATGCCAACGTGAGACGTGGCTAAAGTGGAGGACAGCACAGGCCTGCGGACACACGTCCTAGCCCGGCATGCATTCGGGCGAGGTAGGCAGCATGGGCCGCACAGCGGTTGTACCGCTGCAAAAGCACCCGTGCTGTCAAGCGAAGTCTTGAGAATAACACACGATGCGATAACTTTATCAAGAAAGATACAATTCGCTTGACAAGTGGGGAGGGGAGGGGCATTAGGAACAACTTCCAATTTCCAAAACCGCAGCTGAAGCACAGCCGAACCATTCTCGAGGCAAAGGCGGGCGTGTGCGAGGGGCAGGAGGACATACACCGACACACCCCTGGTATTGCACAAGAAAGAATTTCGCTGGTGGCAGCGGGTGCATTATGCAGGTGTGATAATGCAAGAGCGTTTGGAAACATCTCATGCGCATGGCCTATGTTTCGGTCCAGGCTGAAGGGCCACCAAGCACCGGGCGAGGTAAGGGCTCAGGCAGGCGCGGAATCGCCGCTCACACGCGCGTGTGCATCACACCCCCACCAATACAAGGCTCGCGCTCACACGTAGATGTGCTCCGGCTGCCTCCACTGGTAGGACATGACACGGCGCGAAGTCGCGGCTGCGACCACAGGGCCAGGCGCCTTGACGGGGGAGGCCGAGCTTGTGGCGCTGGTGGCGCTGCTGGCGCTGCTGCTGGTGTCCCGCGCAGTGAGGCCGTGAGGCTCCGCGCCTGAACCACCTGCTGCTGCTGCTGCTGGGCCCAGCGCTGGGGGTGCAGGCGCTGTGTACACAGCAGCGCCGGCGCTGCCAGTGCTGAGCAGTGAGTCCTCACACACCCTCACACTCACGCTCACGCCAGGCGATGGAACGCTGCTACCCCCGAGGCGCTGCTGCTGCTGTTGCTCGCCCCGCACTACGCGCTCCACATACCTGGCCGCGATGCCCCGCCCCTGCAAGCTGGCGTGGTGGGCCCTGGCGGGCAGTATGTGCTGGGGCACGTGGCGGCAGTCAAAGTGGTGCATGCTCATGCGCTTGGCGCTGTGGTCCATGGCGCCCACCTTGGGCGCGGCGGGCTTGTGGCTCAGCTCAGCGGGGGGCCGGCGCGGCTCAGCAGGGTGAGGCGCAGCGCCAGCGGCCGCCACTGAGCGCACCTGCACCGCAGCAAACGGGCTCTCGCATCGGGTGCTGCCACCGCAACTGCTGCGGTTGCTTCCACTGGCGGTGTCCTGCTGCTGCTGCTGCTGTGTTGTGGGGACAGGCGGTGTGTCCTCAGCAAGCACGCCTCCCAACAGGCTGCGCAGGCCAGCGCCGAGCTCCGCCTGGGCGGCCGCGCCGCAGCTGCTGCGCTGTATGGGCACCCTGAGGTGCGCCTGAGCGCCGGCGCTGTGCTCATGCGTGTGGTGGTGGTGGTCAGCCGAGCCCTCACACTTGAACACCTCACACTCGCTGATGACAGACGAAGCATACGAAACCGATGCTGAGGTGCGCCATGAGTGTGCCGAGTTGGCAGTGCTGTCAGCAGCACACGAGGAAGACGCAAACGAGGAGGAGGAGGACAGGCCCTGCTGGCGCTGCTGGGCTGTGAACACCGACGCGCAGCTGGCCAGCGAGGTGCGCACGCTGCTCGGCACTACACAGGCCTGCTGGTGGTGGTGGTGGTGGTGGTGGTGGTGGTGTGTGCTGGACGCCGGAGCCCCAAGCGACACCGCTTCCAGGGACTTGAGCAGGCTCGAAGACAGAACAAAGCCCGTTGATGTGGAATCGCTGCCAGAGCCACTTGGCAAGGAGCACGAGGACGTGCGCGGCGAGCGGAGTGAGGATGGTGACTGCGCTGGGCTGGAGGGCGGCGAGAAGCAGGCGCGCACCCCACTGCTTGCCGACACCTGCCGCCGCAGCTGCTCTGAATCCTTTGAAGCAACAGTTTGTGGGACGCGGAGGCGCAGCGACGACCTCCTGCTGGCGCGACTGCTGGAGTGCAGGTGCTGCATGCGGGACGCCCACTCGTCAACGCTGAGGACTGTGCCGTTGTTGCGGGCCTCCAGCACCGGCATGCCGTTCACAAAGACCTTGCTGTACTGAGGACAACCCTGCAAGTTGCAAAACCATGCCGAGGAAGCAACTTAAGTTTTCACGTGAGCAGACAACGGCAGGCGCCATAACCACGAGCTGCAAGTCGGGCAACCAACGGCTACTTGTAAGCTACTCACCAGACCATGTGCATGAGATGGGGAGCTGCAGGACAGCATGAAGCACAGCGGGAGGTCTTGCTCAGAGTCCACTGAGCAGTCGGACTCCAGGCCAGCATCAGACTCCTGCAATGGCAGGGAAGGCGGCGCGTATGGCGGTCTCGGTAAGGCACGCAGTTCGCGCTGCCTACCCTGTTGGACCACATCGTGAGAGCTAGGCAGCCGGAATACCACCTTCAGCTGTGTGCAGCAGCTTGTGTGGCACCAACTGCTGCAAGTGGATCGCTGCCCTAATGCCCACCTGGAAAGCGTCGTTCGGAAGGATGCTGTCGTATGCCTGTAGACAAGCCTGCTGAGTGCAGCGCTGCACTACGTGCTCCTCAGTTTGTTGCTTAGGTCCGGTTTGGAGCAGTGCCTGCTCGCTGGTTGGCTCCACTTGCAAACGTCGTGGTTCTGCTGCTGCTGCTGCCACGCAGGCTTGCTGCTGAAGCTCGGCATCCAGAAGGTCAAGCAGGCCCAGCAGGAGGTCTTGGTGCTTCAGACTACGGTTCAGGTGCAAACTGCTGAAGAACTCGTTCCCAGAGTCACAAAGAAGGCGAGGCGGAGTGTGCTCAGATGGACGCTGCCAGTGAAGAAGCAACTCCTTGAGGCCAACCTGCGGCACGCGTGCGAGCCTACGCTCACGTTGTTGCCTGCGGTCGCGAGCGATGGCAGGAACGACGCAGGTTAAAAGTACAAGTCAGGTAGCGGCGTGGAGTAGTGCAGTCCCGTGGCCAGGTCTTGGAGGCGTGCCAAACCCCCCGAACGCGCCCTGGACGTGTGGTCAACCTGCTCAGCTTTCCGGGCCCAGCGAAGCGTTGTGCAATGTGATGGTTTACATTATGATACGCTAGCCAGACAGTGACGCGCCGTGGTCCACAAATGGCCATGCCTGCTCCGATGTACACCAGGAATCGCAAAGCCCCCTTGCTGCATACCTCATATCAGAACTGCTCAGCGCCTTGCGCTGTATCACTGTGAGGAGAAGCCGACACGAAGGGTGGATGAGAGCTTCACGCGTTGTATGGTCCACACGAACTGTTCTCGTTCTTGGCTCCAAGGCACTGACAGAGGTAGGACGCGCAGCATGCACACACACAACTGCTGTACGCTCACGAGGTGCACACTGGATATGTGTATGGAAGAGCAATGGACTAGAATGGATTGTTGGACCGCGCAATAATCAATCAGTCGTAGGAGTAAACTTATGTAGGAGGGGGTGGATTTTCGCGACCAATGTGTGTGGGGCACCCAGAAGACGACGGGGCGATTGCGGGCTTCACTGGGATTCATTTATGACATGAAATATAATAATTGGCTTGCTCTATCACCTTTGGGAGGCTCAAGGCCCTTCTTCATGCGTGAGAGTGTCCGTTTGTGAAGCCTACCCTCCGTTGGATAAGCCACTCACAGCTGTTGAATGGTCAGAGTTCATCGCGCCCCATATGGCCGTTCAACAAGGTATTGGCCTATTGCAGGTTCGTATGGACAAGTGGGCCACTCCTAAGCCGTTACTGCATGCCATGCGAGAGAAACCCTTTATGACAAACAGAACCGAAACCACAGCTGATGCGTATTAAAGACCCAGGTTTGGGCTGTTACCACAGCACTTCAACGCTGCTAACCACATAACAGCCCAGAAGGGTTACCCTGCCAGGGAGTACCCCCCACATGCTGATGTACCAAATGTACGCCGGAAGCGAGTGTGTAAGGAAGTGAGGCTCTGACAAAGCGACAACAGCTGCACCGTTGCAATTCACATGCCTATTTCATGTACGAATCGTTGCTTTGCTTGGGGCAACTGACGCTCTGCCAGTCCCCATTCGCTTATGGCACATGCTCGAGGGCAGTCGCGGCGGTCACGCAGGACAAGGACTGCTCACTGGATATTTACGCTAGCTAACGAAGAGACATAATTAAAAGCCCTCATCATCATCGCTAAAGAATGCATCGGCCGCCGGTGTGTGGGGCGTCTCTGGCGTTGCTGGTGCTGGATGAGGATTGGAGCGAAAAATCCCCCCCAGGCTCAGTCGGCTAGTGGGAGCAGCGACGGCGGCGTTGGAGGTGCCGGATCCGGCGGCGATGGTGGTCGTGGAGGCCGACGCCCCCTGCGTTGCGCTGGTGGTTGCGAGCGAGGCCTGTGAACCTGAGGGTGCGGAGGTTGAGGCGGCGCTGGGGGTGGGCGCGGGGGAGGCCTGCAGGCGGTGCAGGGGCGCTGGGCCCAGGCCAAACACGCTGGAGCCCGCCGTGCTTGAGGGCGTGGTGGGAGTGGTGGCGCTGGCGGGTGTCGCTGTGGCGGCAGCAGCGGAGGCAGCAGCAGTAGCAGGGGCTGCGGCAGGTGCAGGGGCGGGTGGTGGCGCCTCAGCCTTCCTCCACGGCAGCTTAGCTTTGAGGCCCTCAAAGCGCGTCTTGAGCGTGCTTGCTGCTGGCGCAGGCGCAGGAAGCGCCGCCTGCGCCGCGTTCTGTGCGGTGCTACTAAACCCTGCTGCTGCTGCCGTACCTTGCTGGCCAGTCGGGCTGGTGAGGCTGAACACGTCGATGGGTGCGTGCTCCGGCACGACCAGCGGTGGGAAGGGGCTGTGCAGGCCCATGCCAAACGCACCACCACCAGCACCACCGCCACCATCAGCAGCGCCGCCGTCAGGTGCGACGCTGTAGGTGGTTCCAACGCTGCCGCCGCCTGAGCGGAACCCAAAGTTGGCGAGCAGCGAGTTACGCGCAGGCGCACCCTCACCGCCTCCGCTCCCTTGCGCCTGTGCCTGCGCGGAGGCTGCTGACGCTGAGGCCAGCATGATGCTGCTTGACGTGCTGGTGGTGGCTGCGCCAGCGCCCGCCAACCTTCCGTCCTTGGCCAGCGCCTGCAGCTGCGACAGCGCAGGCTTGTTGGCCTCTGCCGGCAGCAGCGCCTTGATGCGCAGCAGCGCCTCAGCGGCCGACTGCACTGCGGCCTGCGCAGCAGCAGCGGGGGTTGGGGGGGGGGGACAATGGCGGCACGGCCAGCACGGGGCAAGCAACAAGGGGTCGGACGAGGAGGACGCACTCAGGCGGCGGATGATGGATGAATGAGTGACGAGTGATAGCACAGCAGAGGCTGCCCACACCAGGGGCTGCTGCCACAAACCACCAACACTGGCACGCGAACCAAGCAGGCGCTAAGGCGCACTCAGCCTCCCATGTCAGCCCGTCAGTCGACCAGTGGACCGTGTCATCGTGCGCGTTTCCCCCTTCACCCCCCCCCCACACCTGCAGGCGAGGTAGCCGCACGTCATAGGCGCCCACCGCAAGCAGCGCCGTCTGCAGCAGGGCTGCCAGCGCACGCTGCTGCTCGAGCGTACGCAAAGACGCCCCCGCACCGCCACCGCCACCACCAGCGCTGGTGCTACTGCTAGACCCCTGCGCCTGCTGCGGCTGCGGACTTGATGCAGCTGAAGCGGATGACGCTGGTTGGGACGCCAACTGGCCAGCAAGCGAGCGGATGGCTGTGGCCAGCCAGTCAATCTGGCGCACAGCACGCAAGGGGGCCAGGCAAGCACCCGTGGTCCAGTCAGTCAGTGGCAACGATGTGCCGCCGGGACGCGCAGGGCATCACTGTGGCGCACCCACCTAGGCAGCTTGAAGCGCCTTGATAGCCAGCTCACCCCAGATGAGGTGAGGTGAGGATGCTAAAACATGCATGGCGCAGCAGCGTGCCTGAAAGCCCATTCAGTGAGCGCACATACCATCCACACATGCATGGCCTCCTGCATGCGGGTGTACCTCCCGTCCCCCTCCGGTCACTACCCTCACCCTCAAGCCTTAGCCTCACCCTCACCCTCACCCTCAAGCCTTAGCCTTGGCCTTACCTGCGCCGCCGCCGCCGCCGACACGGATGCTGATCGTGCCACTGTGGCAACCATCTGGCCGCCCACACGCACCACCTCCATCTGCAACGTCACCGGCAGCGGCAGCAGCAGCAGCACAGCGGGTGATGGACGTGGGCAACGGGTGACCTGCGATTGCCAGCGTCATGCTGTCACGTCAGCATGATGTATTGATGTGACAGGTGAGGAGTATACGACACACTCAGCCACGCATGACAGCATGACAGCATACCGTATGTGTGGCATTCCAAATGCACATACACACAAAGCGCTTGTTACAGCCATAGTTTGCCACCATCAGACCGTCGTTCGTTGTGCGGCAGCTGCCAGATCAGCCCAGACACCTGGCCCTCGTCAGGTGCAGTCTCATCCTTACGCATACGCACACTGCATGGCCCCACGGGAATCACAATGCATGGCCCACGGAAGCCCCTGCCTGACACACACACACACACACGCACACACACGCACGCACGCACGCGCGCACGTGCACGCGCACGTACCAAATACTCAACCCGCTCCAAAGTAGCTGAGTGGCGAACCCACCTGTGTGTCGTGAGAGCCCATCTCCAGCAACCCATCAAAGACCATCAACACCTGCGCGCAAGCCAGGCCATCCAGTGAGCACATGGTAGTGAGGTGAGGTGAGGTGAGGTGAGGTGAGGTGAGGGATAACTTTTCGCAGTTGCAGTGCGACCCCTTTCACTAGGGCTGCTGCTGCTGCTGCTGCCCAGGATCTGTCATAGCCTCGTGGGCCAGCGCATGTGGCCGGGTGGGTGGCTGTGTGTTCGGCTGTTCGCCCCTCGCATTCGCACGATGATGCGTGCATTCCAGGAGCGCAGTAGTGCACGCTTCAAGGGCACTGCGCATGCCAGCGTGCATGCTCACTGCCACATCACACCAGCCAGCAGAGCACCAACACTGGCAGCGGTACACAAGAGGAAGTAGCAGCACCACAGGCAGCCACACAGGCAGGTTTGCATGACAGACTGGCAAGTGGCAGACATCCCCCTTCCCCTCGACTTGCGCCCCCCTCGGTGCATCAGCAGTCTGACAGCAGCCCGGCCTGCACTGCTGCATGTGCTCACCTGGTCAATGACGGCCTGCTGGTGTGCTTGGCGCTGCGCCACCTCACCCATGCTGCGCACGCACGCCACCTGCACGCCAGGGTTGCCGCCTGACAGCAGCGTGGTGAGCGCTGGCAGCACCACCTCACACACCTCCGCGGGGCCAGCAGCCACACCCAGCGCACGCGCCACCGCCACTGCGCACAGGCCGGTGGTGTGAGAGGCCAGCGCAGGTGGCAGCGCAGGCGCAGCTGCAAGGGCGGTGGACAGCGTGGTGGGCGCGGCTGCTGGTGCTGGCGGTGTCAGCAGGTGCGTGAGCAGCTCCCGCACCAGCGTGCGGTGGTGCGGGGTGCACTCGCACGCAAACGCCAGGGCAGCTGAGATGTCCTGCAGGCCAGGCAGCAACAGACAGTAGCAAGCAGGCCCACATGTCACCAGTGAAGAGCAGGCACGCAGATAGAATGTTCCCTGGCAGGCGGCAAGCCGAAGCAGCAGAGCACCATGGTCCTTGGCGCACACATCGAATCGTGCATTTGCTGATGTATGCGTCTATCATATGGTGCTTAGGGCGGTGAGCCTTTTCCAATCTCCTGGTCCCCATCTGGGGGGGAGCATGGGCCATTCACCTGACACGTTCTTGATGCAACATGCGATGATGCTTCAGTGCTTCACACATCACTTTGACGAGGCTAGCGCAAATAAGCTGCTACTGAACTGTGCGCCGCCCTGCAAGCAAAGCCGTCCACGCATCACCATGCGGCCTGGTGGCGCCTCTACCCTGCCCTAAGCTGTGCTGTGCTGAGCTGCATGTCGCGCACGGCCCCTTTACAGACATGCATGCATGCAGGTGTGTGCGCACCTGCAGTGATCCCTGCTGACTGATCAGCCAGCGGCTGGCGGGGGCACCGCTGACTGCTGCGCTAGCCATGGTGCGGCCCAGCACCTGCGTCATGGCGTGCGGGCCTGCAGCGGGCAGCACACCCGCGACCAGCACCGGCAGCACCGTCATGCGGCTGACGTGCAGCTGCTCGGCCGACCTGGGCAGCAGCTCCGACGCAGCCTCCTCCACATGCTCCGACACACACTCCGGCAGCGCAGCCGCCAGCGCACCCGACTGGAGCATCATGGCGCACTGCTGCTGCTGCTGCTGCTGGGCGCTGCTGCCTGGTGGTGCTGGTGGTGCTGTGCCGCCCGGAGATGTGCCTGATGCTTGTGGCGTGCTGCCGGGCAGTTGCATGGCGCCGCACGCAACCATGAACAGCGGCAGCAGCACCGCGCGGGTGAACGTGGGGCCTGCGCAGGGCGACACATGCGTGACACACCACAGCACACCACAGCAAGGCTGAGCAACGATGTTGGCTTGAAGCGACGCACAGGCCTGCATGTGCCAGACAGGACAACGGACGGTACTGCACAGCGTGCTGTAGATGATGACCTTGCCAGTCAGCACTTTGAGCTGGCTGCCATGACACCAGTGCCAGTACGTACGGTACTGCGCCCCCTCACTCACCGAATGTGTGGCAGGTGGCATGCACCGCCCACGCCAGCTGCCGCCTGAGCGGCGCGGTGGCGGGCATGATGGGCACCGCGCGGATGCAGTCCAGCAGCTCCGGAACCAGGAAGTGCACCACCCACTCCAGGCTCTTCCACTGCATGTGCTGGCTGGACCAGGCCCAGCTGCCAAACATGGCATCCAGCTGGGCATCAGCATCATCGGCGCCATCAGCGTTGCCATCAGCATCCTCCTGGTCGCCATCGCTGGCTGCCGCCTGGCCTTGCCTGTATGCGCCACCACCGCGACCCTCCTCCTCCGCCTCCTCCCCCTCATGCATCACCACGCTGCCTGACTCACACCCGCTGTCAGCGCCTGCGCCACTGACCCGGTAGTCCCCATTGCCACCGCCGCTGGCATGCCGACCCTCACCCTCACCCCCACTGGCGGCCGCGGCCGCATGGTTGCTGGAGGAGAACGCCAGCGGGCTGCGGCCCGAAGGGTAGGCAGCACCCGTGGCGTCCTCATCATCGCGCGCGCCTGATGCATCAGGAGGCCCTTGCGCTGCGGCTTTGGTTGGGCTGCTGGCGCGCAGCGGCAGGGAGCTGGAGCGCGTGAT
>BDDA01000238.1:0-48033 GCA_001662385.1 Chlamydomonas asymmetrica | reverse complement strand
CCCCACCAAGAACCAGCCTGACCTCTCACCCGCCCGCATGCCTGGCGCGTACGCTACCTGGACACGAGCGCTGGCAGGCGCATGGCCTGCCTGGCCCACGTCCCCAACCCCCCCTTGCGGCAGCGCCAGCACAGCCTCACCTGCAGGCTGAGCTCCACCAGGCCCGCCACTGAGCCCAGCGCCTCAGCCACCAGCATGCGCCGCTCAGCAGAGGCGTGCGCCGCCTGATGACAGGCAGCAGCAGCAGCAGTATCACGCGCACAGCTGCCCACAGCTCAACCACTGTGGATGTCAACTTGGGGGCCACGACCCTAAAGCCATTCGTGCAAACATGTGTGGTACGGTACGTGCCATGTTCAAGTGAAGGGCTCGTGCATTCGTGCATGCTGCGCCAGGTGCGGCCTCGTGGCCTTGTCCGCGTGCACCCGCGTGCTGCTGCCTGGACACTGCGCCGCTGTGTGACTGAGGCCAACGCCACCGTCACCGCGTACAGGCTCAGCGGCACGTCCAACCTACCCATCCTCGCACTCCCCATCGGCCTGCACTGCCTCTGACTCTGACCCTAGCCCATCGCCCCTACCCTGCCCCTACCCGTGACCCTGGCCTGACCCTGCCTGGCCTGATGCGCGGGCGGCATCACGCAGCCCACCCACCTGCTTCTTGCATGTCGCCAGCACCTCGTCGTCCGCCCACGCAGGCCCAAATGCGCGCGCCATCGTACAACATGCGGCCAGCATTGCCTGCCGGGGACAACATACTGATTTGGGTCCGAGCGGCATATGACTTGCAAGTGCGAGGGATGTACACGTGCTAGCTGGGCACAAGGCATGCTGCGGTGAGCATCGCTATCAATGTGTGTGCCTTGCAGGCCTACAGCGACTTGCGCCAACACACAGCAGCAGCGCTCCCCTGAACCGATCACGCACATGCATCCCGCCCTCCTGACTGCAGGAGTCATCCTGCACACAACACGACTGGGAAGCAGCTGTGTAGCGGCATGCCCCAGCGTCACCGGCCAGCCAGCGAGCCCAGCCATACCTTGCGCTGTGGTGCATCTGGGCTGGGTATGAGGTTGAAGGCGGCCGCAAACAGCGCTGCACGGGACTCCGGGTCGCTGCTGCCCAACGCGCTGGCCTGCAGCACACACGCACACGCACACAGCAAGGGGCAGGCAAAGCGGGTATCAGGGGAGGTTTGTATTCCTGCCTGCACCACCACCACCACCACCACCACCACCCCTCTCTAGTGGCTCACTGGCCTTACCTGCCGCTTGGCGAGCGCGTGTTCACAGGTGCACCGCAACCGGGCAGCGCTGCTCACACTACAGGCAGGCCTGCGCCACCAACCTCCGTCCTTCATGCATGAGTGCATGACGGGTGCCGCCCAACATGAACCACCTAGCTGGCTGGCCCAAGCATGGCCCACCTGCAGTAGCGGCAGCGCATCGATGCGTGCCTTGAGCGTCAGGCTGGGCAGCAGCGCCGGCAGCAGGCGCACCACCAGGCCCTGCACGCCCTGCAGCTGCTGCAGCCGCGCCTGCTGGTGTGCCGGAGCCGCGTCAGCCTCATGCGCGCTGCCCTCATCCAGCGGGGGGACGCGCCCTGCCTGGCCCTTGGCCTTGGACATCCTGCCTATCACGCTAGCTACGTCGCTGCTGGTGGCGCGGCTGACGCCACCCGCTGCTGCGGTGCTTGCCGTCACCAGCGCAGCCTGTGCTGGGGCCAGCAGCGCCTTGCCACCAGCACCTGCACCTGCAGCTGCTGCCGAGTCGCTGGCACGCTCCTTGCCCAGCTGGGCCTGCGCCTGCTGGCCCGCTAGCTGTGCCTGCAGCTGCACCACCTGGTGCTGCAGGTCTGCCAGCTGTGTGAGCCAGTATTGCCAGCAGCACCATCATGAATACATGAGCAGCAGAATAAGGGGCGCAATAGGGCAGCAGCTCAAGCCCTACAGTAGCACAGCGACACTAGGGAACGTCACATCACGTCACACCAAGGCAGCCATCGCAGGCAAGGTGCATGAAGGCCCAGCGCCGGCGCCAGGGCCACCGCCGCGTCACCCAGCGTGACGCCCAGGTGGCGGCATGCCTGCCTGCAAGGCGTGCTCCGGTGCAGCCACCCAGTGGCGCTAACCCGCCACCACCACCACCACTCAGCGCCCACCTGCTGCTTGGCGACATCAAGGGTCAGCGCGTCAGCAGCGGACGCCACAAACGCGCCCGCAGCGCCCGCAGCAGCTGCGCCGGAGGATGAGGTGCGCTGCAGGCCAAGCATCCCATCCACCTGCTGCTTCTGGTGCGGTGCCAGCGGCGCCGTGCCATCCGCCGGGACCGGCAGGGCAGGCTGATGCTGAGCTGGGTGGCTGGTGCTCGCCCGCTGGCTGGGCACGTCCTCACCCCCAGCCGCTGGCGCCTGGCCGCTGATGACCACACGCTCGCCCAGTGCACGGCCCTCACTCACAGCACCGCCAAGCAAGCCACCGCCAGTGCTGGCGCGTCCTCCTGCTCCGCCACGCACCGCGGCAGCGTTAACTCCTCCTGGCAAGCTCCTGCGCCCACCCACACCTGCAGCACTGCCAGCAGGTGATGAGCCACACAAGCTACTGGGAGCGGTCCGAGTTGCAGCCAACCAGTGCCACAGCTGTCCGTAAGGTTGGCTGCTGCTGCCTCCACTGCTGTTGCCGGCTGCGGCTGTGTCAAAGCGCAGCCGACCCAGATCAGCCTCCTCGGCGAGCGACATGGCCGTCGTCTTATACCCGCAATATATCAGGTAGGACATGATTGCGGGGTTGATCACCTGTGTTGTGGCCAAAATGGGTAATTGCGGTGCACGTGAGTGAGCGCGACCAGCCCAGCCACTGCCAGGCAGAAGGCCGCTAGTGCCACCCATGCATACAGGTTCCCACGAGGTTTCAGGCATGCAGGCTGGCCAAGAGCTGGCTTGCTTCATGCGTTGCGCAGTTGCAGTTGTGGCCTGATCGTGCTCAACACAGAATGCGTTGCGCCAGGCCGCACATGGTTAGGTTATTCGCCTGATGAGCAACCCCGGCAGCAATGGCAATCCTCCTGGCACTCCTCCTCTCCTGTTACAGGCGCATACATAACAACAAACGACATGCAGTTGTCCCTCCCCTCCCCGCAGCTATTCCACCCCCCCGTCCCCCCCACAGACACACACCCCCAACTGCTCATGTCACACCCACACCCACACACACCTGCAGGTCCCCTGGCAGTGGGCCCGAGTCTGTGTAGAGGGACGCGCCAAGCGGCGCTGCCTGCTGGTCTGGTTGGCGCCGCCCCATGTGATCGTCACTAGCCTCTGCGTTGCGCATCCCCCCGTCCTCAGCACCACTGCTGGTCGGTTCAGCGGCTTGCGTGGTGGTGGCAGTGGTGGCTTGGTGCTCACCGCTCGCTTGTGGCTGGCCCAGTGGGGGTGCAACGCCTGGTGTGGCGCCCATGCGTTGCCCGCCGGGCGGGGAGAAGTACAGCGACTGGTTATTTGCCTGGAAAGCGGGCGAGGCAGGCATTGACCGAGTTGTGTGGGGGAACAAGGCCAGTGGTGCGGCGCAGTTTGGTCTTGCAACACACGCGCGTGAGGTGGCGTGGAGTGGCGGGGCAGGTGGCGGGGCGCACACCTGTTCCACCCCTTGTCGCCTGAACTGGTCGCAGGCTCAAATGCTTGCCCTCAGGGAGCGTGCACCTGCCAAGCACAATTGCAGTTTAAATACCTGTTCAAGCTTTTTGTGGACCGACTGCAGGTCCTCTTTGGCCAGGCGCAGCTCATACTCAAGCATCTGCAGCTTGTCCTCACGCTCGCGTGCGAGGCGCTGTGCGTCCAGCGCTGCAGGCCAACATAAACACAAACACAAACACACTGCTTGACAGACTTGCTTGCGACATGCACCCAATCACCAAGGTAGCCAGTCGTGACTGTGTCAGCAGTGGTAGCCCAGGACGCTCCTGCTATGCGAAATAGACTTGAAAGCCTTGGAGCTGAACTCACCATGGCTGCTTTGGTACTTTGCAAGCTCATCAGGCGGAAATTTCTCACGGTCCTGGAAGAAGGCCTGACGTGCGAGTCAATGTGATGTGTGCAGCGAACACACCGTGGCAGCGCAAAAATAAGAAGGACTCGTGAGGCACACCCAAGCACTTTGAGTCAAGCAGCAACGGTCAAGTACTGTGAAGTCACGCACAACACGCGGATGATCACATTCTGTTGTCAAACCGACAGACAAGTGGTCACCTGCAGCTCTGCAACGTCATCACCACGCTTGGCCTGCTGGCTTTCCACCAGCAATTCCAGGGCTGTTAACAGATAGTTATTGCCCAGCAGAAACTGCACCACCTGTCCAATAAAGCAGCGAAGCAGCGGTCCAAAATCAGTCCCAAAGCACAGAGGAGCACATGGAAGCACAAGAGCTTAGGCAAAAACAAGTACCAAAACAACCCACAGATAGGACCAGCGCCCGGGGCCGCGGATGTGTATAACATCGTTACCTGCTTGGGGTGAGCAGGGGGCGGGTTCGTGGGCGTTGACTTGACTGGCGCCGCGCTAGACATGGCAGCGGCCCAGAGCCTGATACGATGGTCGGCTATGCCTTCATTGGCCTGCCTCGTTGACACTCACTCCATCACCGCATGTTCAGTGTAGTATGCGACGCGTCGGTGTAACCGCGCAAGCCCAGTGCATCACAGGTTGGTCCAGTAACACACATGTCCACCCGATGTAACAAGTCAGTCCGTATGCAACGTTTAAGCTGTGTGGGCTGGTGCGTTTAGATCTGTCTGGACCAACGTGGACACATCAAAGGCCGAGGCCTGAATGGAGTACACATGACTCGAAGCACAACACATTAGGCTACCAGGCATGATAAAAAAGCATGCATTTGTTGTGGCAGCAACAACGGAACATAACCAACGCGGAAAAGCTGGCTTTCCTGGTGGGAGCTATCGTAAGCAGATGGCACGCCGCGCCCACACCTCGAGGCTCGGCTTGTGCCTGACTTCCACTCCAGAGCATACAAATTATCCCACAAGGCCCTCTCATGTGCCAGGTTGAGTGCAGCGTTCCTCATTGTAAAGCTCCGAGACCCGTGCAAGTTGGGCTGCAGGTTCCGGAGCCCAAAAACATAAGAGTCGGGCCGGGGGGGAAATCCGCATGAGACACACTGAATTATCACCATAATTATCTTGAGCTTCCAGCATGGGTGTTTTTGAGACTTGCCCTTATCACTTGCTTGGACAGCGGCTAGAAATTGGCGTACGGACAGTGGTGGTGTGGTTGTGTTGCTGTCGGAGGATACCACCGTGAGAAGCTGAGAACAATCATGGAAATGTAGTCCTAAACTAAATACCTGCACCAGTTACAAACAGAGGTTGCAAACTTGAAATGCACCTCCGTGCTGCTGATGGACTAGATGGATGGCAAAGGATAATCAGCCATACAGCCAAAAGTCAGTTGAGGCTGTTTGCATGTGCATACAAGCCCAAATTCACCCATGAGTTATTCACACTAAGCTGGCCTAATGGCTCACGCAATACACCAGACCTTGGGTTTAGGAGCCAGGAGTTCGCACTTCGCAGATGTTAAAAATAACAGTTTGTAGAATGGCACCGCTTGATTTTCAACCCCTGCTACATCGCTAGTGCATACGCTTTAGTCACAAAGCAGGTTTGCAGCTACACCCAGGAAGAGTGACTGCAAGCGTCGCAACCTCACTGCAATCATCGCCGTCATGCAGTGGCTGACTTCGGCAGAGGTAGAGGGCCTGCGCAGTCACTTTTCAGTCTGGGTTATGAACGATGTTTGTACGAATGCTTAACAGCAGGTCCAATTACGGTCCACCTGCTGCGTATGCGTGCATCAGCCCACCACACGCCACCGCCAACTATACCCGTTTCGGTTGCGCAGGCCATCATGGCAACCAACACCTATAGCACCAGTTCCAGCACTCACAGCTAGGAGCCATATACCATCCGTGAGGTTGTGGGATATTAAGACTTGGACTTTCCAATGGTTGTGTCCCTTCTGCTTCACCTTCCCCAAAATCTCAGGAAGAGCGGGTCTCACCTAAAGTGCGACATGCATTTGCACGCTAACATGCTATATCGCGCTCACGGTTAAGCCATACTCTATACCAATACGAACACCGACAAGCAGGCAACGCCAGTACCTCAACTCAAACCAAGTCTCTTCGCTCTTTGGTGTTTGTGCTCTACCAGTTCTGACAAGCACACGAAACCTTTTCTAGACCATGCTCGCTGGCCGCAGCCATATCAGCTTGTGGTGTCCGTGATACAAGCGCGCAGAGGTGCTCCGCCTGTGTTTTGGCGACCTCCACGTCGGCGCCAAGGCAGCAGTGAGCAGGACTTGCAGGACACCCAAAGCAAGCCGGTGAGTGATACGCGTCATACACGCAAGCTATGCCGATATGCGCTGTCTATTGGGGCGGCACGTAATGTGTTCTTGGAAAGGGATGATCGTCGGAGGGTGCAGTCTTGGCCCGGCCCCAACAGCTCGGTGCTCAAACTGGTGCACATGAACCACTATGTAGCAGCCATTTTGTTGGCAAAGTGCACGGATCGTGTATGAACACCTTGTCCATGTTCGCTAGTTTTGATGCTGTCGCGGACTTTGGGGCAGGGCTTGCATGGGGCGTGTCTCGTTTTGGGGCATGCTTACTAGGGCAGCAGAGCGGGAAACGAGAGGGTCCTCGCACGTGCGCTTCGCTGGGGCAAGCCCCTGCAGCGCCGTTCGCAGGAAGAAACCAGGTCCGTCCCGTTGGCGGGATCACACCTGGCTGTGCATTTTCGTAGGTGCAAGGCGTTTGCATTTGAGGGGCCATCCAATTTTGCATTTTCCGACGACACCAGGTCTCCCGCCTCCTGTCAAAAATCAAAGTGCGAGCTCTCGAGTACGCAACTGTACCACGAACGTTGTTCCGCCTGTGTCCGTCTATGTATGGCCCGCTGTGACCGCAGGGCGCTTACTCAACAGGATGCTCAGCTCCGCAGGCGCCAAGCAAAACGCCGATGCTGCTTCCTTTCAGTCTGGCCTGCTCAACGAGGCCAAGAGATACACGGTACAGGTGAGAAACGTAGTGGTCAGGAGTGGTCCCGGCCTGGCTTGTTTGCAGCTGCAGGGTTCCTCTGTCCCACATTTGCGCTAGACGGACGTTTGCGCGCCGCAACATTCGCACAGCCGGCACCGTTTGTTGTTATGAGGTTCTTGGTACGGCCAACTCCGACAGGCGCCTCAGATGAGTTGTCTGGTGTGCGGTGTGTATCTGAACCTGCAGGAGGTGATCGGCAAGGGCAGCTATGGCGTGGTGTGCTCCGCTGTCGACAACACGACCGGGCAGATGGTCGCCATAAAGAAAATTCAAAACGTGTTTGAGAACACCGCAGACGCCACACGCATTCTGCGTGAGATCAAGCTTCTGAGGCTGCTCAAGCATGCAGACGTGGTTGAGGTGAAGCACATCCTGCTTCCCTCCGACCCGCGCACGTTCCGCGACTTGTACGTCGTGTTTGAACTGATGGAGTCGGACCTCCACACCGTCATAGCGGCAAACGACGACCTCACGCAGGACCACCACAAGGTGTTTCTCTACCAGCTGCTACGCGGCCTCAACTTCATGCACCAGTCGGGTGTTCTCCATCGCGACCTCAAGCCCAAGAACGTGCTGGCCAACAGCAACTGCAAGCTCAAAATATGCGACTTTGGCCTGGCGCGGCCATACACCAACCAGCAACCCATGTCTCCTGTTTACTGGACTGACTATGTGGCCACCCGCTGGTATCGTGCGCCTGAGCTCTGCGGCTGCTTCTACGGCCGCTACACGCAGGCCGTCGATATGTGGTCGATCGGCTGCATCTTTGCAGAGGTCCTTTCCCGCAGCCCTCTGTTCCCAGGCCGTGACGCTGTAAGCCAGCTGCAGATTATCACCGACTTGCTGGGAAAACCGTCGCAGCAAGTTATCGACAGCATCTCCAACCAGCGCGCACGCGCTTTCCTGAATGCGCTTCCTCCCAAGCCCGGGCGCAACTTTGCAGACAAGTTCCCGGGCGCCGATCCTCAGTGCCTGGACCTGCTGCGCCGCATGATCGCGTTTGACCCCTCGGAGCGCCCCACCGCCGCCGAGGCGCTTGCGCACCCCTACTTCGCCGGCCTGCCGTCCGCGGTGGCGCAGGAGGCCGTCAACGTGGCGCCCAGCTTTGAGTTTGAACAGCACAAGCTCAGCGAGGCGGACGTGCGCCAGCTCATCTACACCGAGGTGCTGCACTACCACCCCGCGGCGCAGGCAGCCTACAAGGCGCAGCAGCGCGCACAGGCCACCGCCCTGGCCAGCCTGCACCTGCGCTCCCTGGCAGCTGCATCCGCCGCCTCGCATCACGCGCAGGCCCAGGCAGCGGCGGCCCACGCGCACCCGCGCCTCAACCCCTACACGGGCCTCCAGGCGCTGCCCGTGGAGGACGTGCACCTGCAGTTCATGCTGGCGGAGAGATACGGCACGGGGGCGCTGCCGGCAGCCGCTGCAGCGGCGTCCGCAGGGGCCGGCGCCAACCCCCTTCACGCGCTGTTCTGCGGCATGTCCTCCTGGCAGCGCTCCCAGGCTGAGGCGCTGCTGCAGGAGGCGCTGTCGCACACGGCGGCGGCGCAGCAGCAGCAGCAGCAGCAACTACACCACCACCACCATCCCCTGGCCGCACAGCATGGCATGTCGTCGTCATCAGGCTTGCCGCCTCCTGGCTTTGCAGGTGCTGGGTTGCAGGGGGAGCATGTTGCAGGCATGGCTGCCGGCATGTATGTACCGTACGACGCCTACACAATGCCCGACCAACACAAGCACCATATGCTGTCGTCACCAGCGCAGCATGCGGCAGCGGACGCCGCGGCGGCTGGTGGCTACTGCGCCCCTGTGGCGGACACGGGCCTGGGGCTAGGGCTAGGGCGAGGAGGCCTTCACAGAGCCGCGTCGCACCATGCAGCCCCCATCTGTGCGACTGGCTGCTAGCGCGTGTGCACAGGGCGCCTTCGGCGTGGCGTGATCTGTACTGCCTGACAGGGGGGCGGCGATTGCAGTAGTGCTCATGCACGATCCATGCGCGGCTGTATCACAATGCAGGCCTGACCGTCCACCATGGCGCTAGGATAGCTATATTGCTTCAATGTGAACGTGCTGGTCAGCAGTGCACAGGCCGGATGGCCTGCAACGCCCACCAAGCCTTCCCTCCCCTTTCTGTCAGAATGCTTCACCGTTCTCCCGTCTCCTATTCGTTTTGTGCTGTCTAGCGTGTGCGGCCGTCCTCTCAGTTGTACGGCTCTCCTCCTGTGGTGACCTCCCGCTTCCGATAGCCTGACTGGCACACATGACAGGACTGTGCTGGATAGCGCTCGAACCCGTATGGTGGTTGAAGAACCGTTTTTCCAGCTGAATTGCAGGTACATAGACCGACACTGACCATTGAACCACAGTTTTTGCAACAGGTTTTTGTGGGTGTTGGCTTCCTTCATTTATCCAAGCCCTCGCTACCTGCACGCTCAAGCAATCATCGACTGCGGTGGCAACGCATACCACCACCTGTATGCTCCTTGCTGCCGCTCCGCCCCTCACTCACTTGCAGCCAACCCGTCTGTCCCCGCTGCACATGCACATACATACAGCTTATGCACATACAGCAGGAGGAGTAGGGTAGTAGGACATGGGCAACGTGCCCCGGCACCGCAGCGCGTAGTGCTGTGATGCGTTCTTGATGCTGCAGTGTGGACCCTACGCGTGCGCGTGGGTATCCAGGCTGGCAACGTACTGAGTGAGGGCTGGCTGGTGCTCCTGGCGTGTTCATTGCTTATCCGATTCGTTGCCATGAGCATCAGCCGTGCATACCCTCCCTGCATCCCCTCAACTTACCTTACCTCTCTCCCTGGCTTGGCTGGGCTTGGCGGGCCTGGCCGGCTCGTGGTGCTGGTAGGCCCGCGTGCACGTGCATGGCTCGTGACCCAGCAGTCCCACGTGATCAGCGCGTTGTGCGCGTTGCCAAACACACTTCCCTCTTGTCCCTTACCTGTGTGTATCTCACCTGACGCTAATCTTTGTTGAATGCATGCACACTATGTGCTCTGGCTGCTAATTGCTGCTGGTGGTTGAGCTGGCAGTGCTGGCGGAGGTGCCTTGCTGTGGCCCTCCTCTCCATGTACACATGCGTTTGCCGTTCGTGGGTGGTGCGGACACAAGAGTGCACAATGACTCCGCTGGCGCTTTTCTCTTTGCGACTGCGTGTCATGCATGTTGCGCCTGCAGCTGGACAAGCATGTCCACGGGCGCACGCGTTGGCGCCTGCCTGCCTGTCTGCCTGCCTGCCTGGTCATATGCCACCTCATCCAGTTTTGTTCGTGACATTGTAGCCAGTATGGCAGTTGAGCGTGGTCTGAACGCAGCGCAGGGGTCAGGGCAGTGCGGCCCGCACCGCCACCAGCACACTGCTGCTGCTGGTGCTGCTGCTGTGCGGGGCGGGAGGGGCCTGCACCTGCATCCGCGTGTGTGTGCGCCTGTCAGTGTGCATGCTGCGAGGACGTGCGGAGCGTCCAGCAGGTGCGATGAGGGAGGGACGCTTGGCGGGCGCAAGGTGCTGCGCCTTGCGCATGGTGATGTAGGTAGGCCGCCTAGCGTCGTCGCGTGACTGTGTGCGCCTTGGCGGCCACTGTACCTATGTTGGGTTGTTGGTGACATGCTCTCGGGTCACCCCCCGCACCCCATCACATGCCTGCCTACTGCAGCCGCGTGCTGTCTCCTTTTTATTATCCTTTGCTTCCGCCCACCATGCTGTGCCGTGTGCTGGAAAGCCGGCCATACGGAAGTTATGTTTGCATGTAGTGACATACCTACTTACACACGCGCGTGTATGTTGTACCCTACCGATTGAGAACTTCATGAACGCCAACACCCCACCCCGGCGCCTGCAGCTTGCGTGTGCTTGCTTGATTGCATCACAGTGTTTGCGGTATGCATGGGGGTAGTGCTGGGCAAAGTCATGCCAAGACGGGTTTGTGAGCACCACTATGGCTGCTGCTGGTGTGTCCAGCTCATCAGGCGTGTGATTGCCACGGAGGCACCTTCCTAGCCTGCGTAATGCGCAGGCGTCTGCGTCCTGCGTGCTGGCCCCCACCTGCCTACCTCCATGCCATATATGCGTGCGTGTGTGTGTGAGGGGGGGCGATGGATGCTGGCTGCAAGCACCACTGAGGCAACCTCGACAGCCCGACGATTTATCCCCTGTGTTTGTGATTGATCACTGTCGTCCGTTTGCTTTTTGGGGTCATGCCTGTTCGGGGGATATGCCTTGGTCTATTGCGACGCGGCTCCCGCTGCGGGTGCCAAACTTTATGCCTGGCTGGCTGCTGGGGTACCCACCACAGCAGTGAGGCCGCAAGGGCTGAGCATGCCTTCCCGGCAGTGTCTGCTGCTCGGTCCTTGGTGTGCTTTCGTGCCGTGCATGTCCCCTGCCTGCGCCTGCGCCTGCCCGCACTCATGTCTGGGCAACTTTTTTCTACAACTTTGATCATGGCTGGAGTGTGTGGTGATCCCCCGCGTCGTGAGTTCGCTTGCTGCGAGCCCCCTGTTGTGACGCTGCATGCAGGCTACGCGCTCGCCGCTGCTGCTGCTGCTGCTGCCTCCTGCGTGAGCTTGTGAGTGATGTGGATGGTGCGCTTCACATTGTGCGCACACGCACCATTTAGGCCCTGTAGAGGCATCCCTCGGCCCTCCCTGTACACACCCAGCACATGATGCACCTTTCCCATATAAAATGCATCACCAAGAGAGAACCTTCAAGATACTGTACGCGTGCGCTGCCCCCTTTGCGCTGCGTGGTAGAGCTCCCTGGCGCTGCTACTGCTGGTGTTGCTCGACCCACCCAGTCACGACACCTGGGCACACATGGGACGTGCGTTACTGAAACAAGTCGCTCTGCCCTTGGGATAGTATTGGCGCCACGTTATCATATAGCTTGTTCCTTCCTTTGCCTCGTGCTTAGGACTCTAACTTGACTGCCAGCAAGCGTGCTGCACAACACAGCGCCTTTGCATGGACAGTTGGACACCCTTTCCTTTGCTTGTGCACGCGCAAGTGAAGGTCGTGCCGGTACCGGTACCTTGACTGGCTGCTGACCGACTGCCCCTTGCTCCTGCTGACCCGACTCCCGCATGCCTCACACGACACCCACCCACAGTGGTGGGCAACAGGCCATTCAAGCGCCAGGATCGCCCTGCCTGGTGTGCACTGTGCATAATGCCTCGGATTGCATACATAGCATCCGATTGCCATCGTGGACGTGCACCAGGTGTAACCATGAGTGGCTTGGTGGAGAGTGGAGACTACTCAGCTCCAAACCAATAAGCTGATGTTGTTTCAGAGGGTTCCCCACCTTGTGACCCACCCACCCACCTGGCAGCAATAACCACAGCAGTCCTGCATTCTCAACTGACGCGCTCGTGCACATCCATCGTGGTGGTCTGTAGTCTGTACCCGCTTCATTCCTGCCGCCTGAAAGCCTGCTGTGCATGCGACCCTGCCTTTGAATTCAGACTGCTGCTGGGTGCTGCTGCATATTGATAGGGCGGGGGGGGCAGGGGCATTCGGGTGGTGATGCCAGTCAGTAGTCAGTACTCCCCCTGCACACCCCTAGCTCACTGGACCAGGATATCCAGGCAGTCACGCACCCAGCAGGCAGCAGCGCCACAATGTGTCGGTGCGCCCTGCACGCACCTGCACAACACGCCCCTGCACACCCCAGGCCACTCACCCAACAGAGCCCTCAGCCCAGCTCCACCAGCGTGCACCGACCTGGCGTGCTATCTGATAACAATTTGGAAGCCCAACAGGCCAACACCATTCAGATTGCTGGCAGCATGAGGCTACTGGCCATTGAGAGTAGGTGCAGGGCGTCACCCAGCAACTGAGACGCCTATGGTGAGGGTGATCAAACGTGCAAACAAAGCGATGGTGCGCACGTTGCACACTTGCATCACCTGAATGTTCCCGGTCAGGTGTGGTTCAAGTAACCTGACAGGATGGGACATGCATATACAACTCATTGCTTGCGTTTCACCGTACATCCTTAGACAGCATTCAGCGTATCACACCTCAGCAGCAGTGTCACCAACTGCGTTGCTTCTGGTCCTGAACCATTGTGATAATTTCGTGTGATGCTGGCAGTGCCTGGCACATACTCCTGCTATGACGCATTGGCGAGGATGCCGCTCTGCACCTTTGGCTGGGCGGGTCAGTGGCATGACCGGGTACAGCCGGCCGCACCTGCTGTACCACATTGAATTCATGGGCCTGCCCCCCGCACCCCCTCCCTTTCAGACCTCCTCCAATGACCTGGCTGCAGAACGGTCTACTGGCTGCCACTCTGCATTGCCCCTACCTGCCTGGCCGCCACTCACCCTGCCTGGCATCCCGGCGGCGGTGTTGCCCAGCAGCCGCACGCTTGGCGGCTCTGGCCTGGTGCCGGTGGAGCGCCAAATCACTGCCCGCATGGCATGGTGGGTCCTCACCTCACCTTCATGCGGTGGGCCCTCACCTGTGCACTCTTGGCCCCCATGGGACGCTGTGGAAGGACACCTCCTGTCCCCACTCCCCAGCTCCCCCACTGTATTGCTATGACCGCTACTGTGAGCCATGCAGCGCCTGCTCAGCCATGCTGCTGGGCCGCACCTGCCCTCAGCCGCCAGCATAGCATCTGGAAATACCCAGTCATTCTTGCGGTTCACGGCACTTGTACTTGACACGCATCATGCAAGCTGAGGGCAGGCGGGGGTGCAGCGTTGCTGCCGCCAGCATCGCGCCACCTGCAGCAACATAGCTTGAGGTTAGCAGTGCCGCCTGCGCCTACCTCGCTTAATGATGTGCGTGCCTGGCTGCGCTGCGAGTCATGGAAGCCAGCGGGCCGCGCGGCCCTCGTGTCCATGTGCATACCAACGCAAGGCGCGCTGATCATGCTGCGAGCGGCTACACCTGCACATGTGTTAGAAAGAGCGCCCAAGGGGCATGCCGTGTGATTCCCGTGGGGCCATGCAGTGTGCTTATGCGTGTGCGTATGGATAGAGACTGCACCTGACCTGACCAATGGCGAGCAAGGTGTCTGAGCTGACCTGCGGCTGTCAAAGCCATGAACGCACATGTGTTGTGCACATGCCATGGCCAACTGCGCAATGCTTTGTTGTTCACTGCATCAGACCTCCTCATGGTAATCAGTTCCGTCCCCACACAATCACCCTTCCTGGACGCCGCGTGCAGGTGGTGGCTTGGTGGTGTGCCGCCTGCTGAAGCGGCGAGCCCATCACCCGTCACTGTGGTTGCACCCGCTACTTTGCAACAACGCACCGCACAGGAAGCGTGCTTTGTGCTGCTGCCAAGTGACGCTGCCTGGTGTGGGTGCCTGGGTTGCGCTGCTGCTCACTTCTGTTGGGACCTGTCTGTGGCAACTTGAGGTGGGAGGATGCGGGGGGTGTGGACTGTGCGCTTGCCTCACCCCGCACACTGCTGATTTCACACCACATGGAAGAGCGTTCCCACGGTCCGTGCAATACCTCGCATTGTCGAGCCGTGCTGGTGCTTGCTCTTTTGCCTATGTCTGGGATGCGGAACGACAGCCATGCCCTTATCTAACCTCATGCATGCTCTGCACTACTTGCTCTGCACCACTCCTGCACCGAGGACGATGCGCTTTTCAGCGCGCTGAAGGCTGTGCCCAAAAGTGAAGTAACGTTTGGAAAAACATTAGGTTGTCAAGTTGCAGGTAAACGCACAGCTCCTCAAGACACAGCAGTCAGACACACCAGACACATCGGGTGCACAAGCATGTAGCGCGACTTACACAGAGCATGCCGGTGGCAGGCAGGTCCACGAACAGGTAACCAGGTCGAGGTGCCATGCATGCGTGCAGGTCTAGGTAAGTATGTTCATCATTGACTGCGCAGCGTCAGCAGCCAGGCATACTCCACAGCTTCAGACATGAACCATGCGTTGATACTTGATAGCAACATCATGAACAAGGTCAACCTTGCTGCTGTTGTGTGAGGGACAAGGCTTGCTCCATCCCCCGCCCACACAACACAGCAAACGCTCTACGTGCTGCCCAACATGTACCAGAGCAGGCTGCACACAGCTGCATGCGCGTATTAACTGACTGCCTCTTCTGCTCGCCTGGTCCCCATCTGGGGGGAAGCATGGGCCCTTTGGCCAACACGCTCCTGGTGTACCGTGACAACGTCAACTGACTGCCAGCAGCTGCATAAGCGAGTCCAGCTCCAGGGGCTCCTCCACGGCTGCTGCTGGTGGGTTGTAGGTCTCGGCGTATCCCTCAAACGCGGCTGCGGGGTTGCAGCACAGGGCCAGCAGGTCATCCAGCTCCACCTCAGCCGCCGCCTGCTCCCGGGCTCCAGCGCTTGCATAAGTGTACGCAGCGCCAACCGCCTGGGTAGCCACCGCGGAGTTGTATGACTGCATCGCTTGGGCAGCACCACCAAAATTGCCCAACAGTGCGCCAGTGCCCAGGCTGCTGGCGGCGGGCAATGGGCTGGACCACAGGCTGCCAATCAGGGCTGACGCGCCAGCAGCCGCACTGGGTGCAGGTGCCGGTGCCGGGCCCGCCTGGTGCAGGCGCTGAAGGTGCTGCTGCTGCAGTGTGACGTGGGGGGGCACGTGCGCCTGCAGGCCTGCGCGCCCCATTGCGCTGCTATCGGCCACAGCGGTGAACAGCGAGGCACCAGCGCTGTTGAAAGCCCCAAAGACAGTAGGGTCCATGGACGCCAGCGCTGGACTGCGCACGTGCTGCTGCACATTGCCAGCATCACCAACAAAAGCGCTATTTCCACTACCAGTGTAGCTGGTGAAGACAGCAGCAGTGTTAACGGGTGCGACAGCAGCGTCAGCAGAGCCGTTGTCAGCATGGGCCAGCGCAAGCTCAGCAGTAGCAGTTGCAATGTCCGCTGCCGCGTGCAGCTCTGGGAAGGCCTCCGTGGCTGTGAAGGTGTGCTGGTTGACAAACGCACTGGTGGTGCCATCGTAGGGGCTGTCCCATCCTGCCACTGGGGTGGGCACCGGCAGCAGGAAGCCTGAAGCATGACACAGCAGAGGCAAAAAGGCAAACCTTGCAAGAGCCAACCGGATCAAAGGGTAAAAGAAGCGTCACAACACCAGATCAAGCAGCCTTGATCAAGCAGCCTTGCCGCCAGGACGTGTTGCTGCGTGCGTGCCACAATACTCACCGTAGTCAGCGCTGCCAGTGCCACCCAGCAGGCCTTCCACGTCCACTGCCGCCGTGAGCTCGTCAGCAGCCTCGTCAGCTGCGCTGCCGTCAGCGTTGATGGGCACAAAGCGTCCATCTATGTAGTAGCCCTCCTCGGGCCAGTCAACCTGCTGGCTGTGGGAGCTGTCGTCTGAGGCCAAGTCGTTGTCGCCTTCACCATAGCCGGTTGTATCGTCCGCGGAGCTCTGCAGATCCACCGCGCTCACACTGCGTGACACGTTGCCTGACACTGTCGGAGCTACAGAGGCTGAGCGTGTGCGCGGAGCAGGCTTGGGCGGGTCAACAAATACGGCGCCTGGGATGGCGGGGAAGTCCTCGTCGGTGAAACCGGTGGGTACCTTAGGCTTTGCAACAACAGCAGCTAGCGGCTTGACATCACTGACGGCCGCTGCTGCTGCTGCTACAACAGGAGCTGCCAGTTTTGTGCCTGTGTTGCACATGCAACCAAAACGCGGCCGTTTTGAATTGCGACGGGAGAGAGCCAGAGGGCATAGCAACCCACAAACATGGACTTTGGTGCACAAACGGAGGCAAGTTTACCTGTAGGGTTTATCAGGATAGTGCCATCCCGTTGTGCCATGAACATGCCTCGGCCAGGATTGGCAGGAGGCGCTGCTGCTTTACCCTTGCCAAGTTGTGCACGGATAGCTTCTGCCTGGGCACGCTGCTGCTGAAGGCCTGCACAGCCACAGACGGTGGAACGACTGTAAGCAGACAACCTGCAAAAAAAGTGCCAATCTAACTGAACACGCGTGGACATGCGATATGTGCGTCAAGGTCCGTACGAACACGACTTACTAAGTGCAGAAGGTTGGGCTTCAGCCAGCTTATGCTTCATGTTCACCACTGGCGTTGGAGTTTGTGCATGTTGCTTGACGGCCGCTTGAGTACCCCTGATTTGGGCAACCAGCTTCTCAGTAACTCTCTGGTCTTGCTGGACCTTCTTCTCCGCAGCCGCAGCTGCAAAGCAAAACAAAGGAACACAGGAGGGAACAATGCACAGAACATACACAGATCGATTCCGCGAGACTCGTCAACCGGGGCGGTGCACGTGCCCAAGCGCAACGCCTCAAGCCGTCAGGACGCCTACAACAGCACCAAACTCTGACACGAACAAACCCTGAGGAGAACCGGGGCATGGATGACGCACAGCAGTGCTTTGGCAACCAACGCACCTTGCGCAGCTTTAGTTTGTTGTCGTTTGGCTTCCAGCGCGTCTTTTTGCGCCTGCTGGGTCGCAACTGCAGCTGCCTGCACACGCTTCTGCTTCTTAGCCTGGTTGCTGGGCAGCTTGGGATGTGTTTTTATAATGGTCCCGGAGCAAGGGCGGCCATTTGATAGCACCGCAGGGCAAATGTATCCAGTCTGCGGACCAGCGAGAACCGAGTGTCGCGTCAATCCCAACAAAATTGTTGCAAAATGCAGGACACAGGTAAAAACAGGGGTAACACGCAGCTGTCACGCCTTGCAGAGCTCATATGCAGAGCCCTCAGCTAGGGTACCATTTCAAACGCGACGCGCAACACAAACAGTCAGCACAAACGTCACGACGTGACCCTCACCATGCGGTCCGAAGAGCTTTTGCACTTCTTCCTCAGAAACTCGGCCATGCACTCCTCGTGGTACTCGTTCCCAGGGCTGTGAGACAACATTTTGGACGGACACACGCAGAACACCTCAGATGCTTCCAAGCTCCAGGCACAAACAACCCAGCGAAGCACCACCAGTGTGTTCGGGCATGTTTGAGTGCGTTCCGTCCGGTCGTGGTAACCTCTAGCGGGCCGTGTTGCGAGTACAGTGACAAAGCTCGCGCTAGAGGGAGTGTCCAAAGGCCCCTCACACCCAGTGTAGCCAAACCCAACCGACCCTCGGCTGCATCGCCGTCACGCGCCACGTCCCATCAAGCACGCAACAGTAAACGAAGACAAGCAACACTACACGCATGGGCTCACCAGTTATTAAACGAGCACGTCAAGGCCCTTCTGATTTCATCCTCGTCAGTGGGCTGGCCGCACAATAAACACGTCGACTCAACGGTGTCGTCATCGGTCTGCTTGCCGGCTGCAGCCGCTGTGTTTGAGGGGAAGGGCATTGTTGTACAGTACTTCTACCGTTTGGCAGGGCGTTTTGTGTGTAAAGTTTTCAAACCTTGAACCTCAGAACCGTGAACAACAACAGCAGCTGTTTAACCAGAAGTGCACTTGTGTCAGGGATGTACAGAGTGCTCATAGCTTTATGAGATTGTGATTGCTCAGGCAGGGGCGTTTGACATTTTGGCTCATCACTGAAAATGCCGCGAGGCTGACGTGACCCCTCCAATGCGAATGCAATGTCGTTCACCATTGATTATATATTCTGGTGGCTGACGCTTTGGAGCCATTGGAAGCTCCACGGCCTGCCGCATCAGAGCCAGCGGAGAACACATTGTTTTTGAACGCGCGTCAACCCCGCCTGGCCGTGAAGGTGTACTAGCTGGGTGTTATTTATGCTGCATAATTGCCCCCTCCCCCTCCCCCCTCTAGTGTTCTTTCAAGTGGCCCCTTCCTGAAGTACTCGTCGCCACTCGACACCATACGCTCCAGCGTGTGCGTGAGTACGTGAGCATGGGCCCTGGCACATATGTAACCACTTTGGATTCCTTTATTTCACGTGTGTGGCGAGTCCTTTGAACCGACAATACAGCATAAGCCATACACGGTGACCGCATGGCGCACGCACGAAGCAACTGTGTCAAGTACACTGCTGCTGTTTGCCTTCATTGTCCTTGCAACCCAGCATCTGCAATGTTGGCACGTTGCGAAGCAGCCCAGCAACGGTTTGCAACCAACCCTGACCCAGGCCCTGGATACACGGCTGACCGTCAACGCAGCAACAGCTGAGCCCAACCTAACACGCGGGTGCAAGATCCCAAGTGTACGTGCTCCTGATACGAGCCGCGCAGAGTCAAGTTCGGGTCAACCTGCAATCTGTGAACTGCAGTGAGCGGTGCCTCTTGCTGTGAATGACCACGCAGAATGACTGCTGCACCTAACCGACGAAAGGCTAACTGAAGTAGTCTAGTCCACTGATTGCACGAATCCACACAAGCAAGCAGCACTAGCATCGAAAAAGTGAGGTTCGCATTTGTCAGTATGGTATCGTTGCGTGCCACACAGATATCATTCACCCAGGTGAAGAGCCTGCATAAAATATGGCAGAGTCACACAGAGTCTTTAACACTCCTTTGCACAGCCCGCAGGTTGCAGCGAAAAACTGGTATTGAGTGCGCTGCGAGGCTGTCCAAAGTCTGTCAAACGCGTGTCCGACAAATATGGCTCAGTTATTAGCTCACAGGATTAGCTGACGCAACGCGAGAATAGTGGCATGGGTGTAAGCGTCACAAGGGAGGGTCAGGATCAATCGCGACTGCTCGCAGGCATGGCAACAGCGCACATCCATCGTGGGGGTGTCTACATGTCCACGTTGGTGCGCACGTCCTTTTCTATGAGCGGCTTCACCCCAGGCTTCTCCAAGTGAGGGAGGTTTGGCGGGGCAGCCCATGATCCCTTCTTGGGCTTGTCGTGAGTCTGCTGCTCCGGTGCCTGCTGTTTGCTCGAGTCCATAGCTGCCGGCTGCTGCGCCTTTTGGGATCCGTCGTTCTGGTCAGTTGCGGCACCGTTACCTGCAGCAGGACTGGCCATGCACCTCCCATGCTGGTTCTCGACCAGAGCGCGCCTGCAAATACGGGGTCCAACAGAGCAACCGAAAGCTTCCACAAACCAGCTTCCACGCAAGTGCAGGTGCCTTGAAGGTGTACGTCCAAGCAAGCAGATACGATCCACGCAGAAGCAAGGCAGCCCCATACAGAGAATCCTGCGCCATACACCCGATGTTCCCGGAGGGGTCATGTTCCGTAGTGCAGTTTGGTGCACCGTTGAGCACCCACCTTGTCACGGTGCTGCGAAAAACAGGCGCATGAGCACAGCGAGCAGGCGTGGCCGCCACGGTCGCGCGAATACAGGCCATCTCGCAGTAGTCGTCTTCAGTTGGGGAGTGTCAAAGTACAATGTTTTGGAGCGCTCGTCGAAGCACGCGCAAGCACAGTCTGCCAACGTAGAGAGGATGTTAATGTACAGAGCACGGGCGTGTGTATGATAAGTCACAAGAGGTTGGCCTGACGGGACCCAATAGGAAGAGATGGAGAGATGGGAGTGGCATCCCCCGGGGCTAGGGGCTTTTGACAATGTGAAGCCTATGCACTACTACTAGCTGCATTTTACTCAAGCACTATCATCACCACCATGTTCGCACACACCATTCCTGTGCTTGGTCTGTGTCCTTCTTGGTAGCCCCGAAACCTGTCATGAAGCACTGCAAGCTAAACCGCGCGACTCACACACACAGAGGCAGAGGGGTATGCTGCTATGCCAGCGCTAGGGACCCTGCCGTCCTGCTGACTGGGTCCTCAACAGGGATTGGAAGAGCGACAGCCCAACTCCTGGCTGGCAAAGTATGCATCGGCTAGTCCGGAGCGGGTATTCTGGAGCGCACAGTCAAGTGATTTTATCACACGTTAAACCTGGACTGCGCATAGAGCTGTGCATCCACTCAACGTTGGCAGCGATACATCCCGTGGTGATGCAACACACGCTTGCTTCGTTGTGCGTCTGCACTCTTCAGGGCTATCGGGTGTTTGCCGGAGTGAGGACATCGCTGGATGTAGCTGAGCTGCAAAAAGTGCACCCCAACATCCAGCCAGTCCTGCTGGACGTGACAGACGATGCGTCAGTGTCAGCGGCTGTGGAGGAGGTGCAGCGCTCCATCGGGCAGTCCGGTCGGCTGAAAGGACTCATCAACAACGCTGGTGAGCAAAAAAGATATGTTTGGTTGCCAGGAGTGGTTCCTCACGGTCAGTACACGCGCACGACGCTGGGTGCCCATGCTCCGGCGATGCTTGCCGCCCTGACCCGCACAGCTCCTCAGCCAGCGCCGCCACACTACAGGGCGGTGCGTGCCACACACGCATGCCTGGTGCACAGGAAGCATGCATGGCGACACGCAAAACCTGCAGGGCCCAAACCACACCACCACCACCATCACACCACAACCTAAGGAGTGCAGCTGGGTGAACGAACAGTATGGAATCGCATGTGCGTGTGCATCACTGCAGCCACGCAAGAGTGGGCGATCCGCATGTTGCAGACCAGTACGTGTAGTCGTGGAAACATCCTGTACGCAGCTCCCTACATGCCCCATGAATGGGTGCGCCACAACTGGCCAGCACGTGCAGGTGGTCCATGTAGGGGTTGCACGAGGGGAACACGCGGGGATGCCAGGTATGCTGGCGCCAGCCAACTGCACTACAGGTTATGATATGCTTTTATGTTGCACGTGAATGGTTGAGCAACTTGAATGGCTTGCCTAGCTGGCTTAGAGTCCCTGTGAATCTTCCATGCGATGCAGGCAGGGGAACTTTCGCGCCGCTGGAGCGGATGCCGTTGAAGGTGTTTGAAGCTACGCTGGCGGTCAACCTGATCGGTGTGCTGCGGTGTGGACGTGTGTGGCAAAGCGCTGGCTGCTAGCTGCACTGCATGCGCCTTCATGGGCGCGCGCCCTACACAGGTCCTCACAGCATGCCAGCATGTGCCAGCATGATGTAGCTCGCACTTTTGCGTTCCGCAACTCTCTGTCTGCCAGTGCATGTAGCTCAACACTCAACGCCTGGCGGTGCAAGTAGCATGCATGGACGCCTGCGTGTTTGTGCATGAGCGCCTGTCCTTGTTGAGCATGGCTTGGCCACCATTGGGGTTGCACGCCTTAGCCGCTGTGCCTCAGCCGCTGAGCCTCAGCACTGAGTAATGGCTCTTGGCAGGGAGGGGGCTGTTCCCTCACTGACTGTGTGCTGCGCTGGCGTACGTGCATTGCCGCCTGCAGCCTGCCTGCTTGCGTTGAATGTCAGCAGCACATTCATCTGGGCAAGGCGTGACGATGCTGCACTAGCTTGCAACGGGGCAAAAGCATCCACACCACACGTTGGCTCATAATGGTGTGCATTCTCACCACCATTGAGTGGATGACACGGTGCATCGTGGGCGGCAATCGACGCATGCATGCAGGGTCACCAAGGCGGCGCTGCCGCTCCTCAAGGGTCCTGAACCTGGGCGCATCATCAACATGGGCAGTTATGCGGGCACAGTAGCGCTGCCCTTGTTCGGGCCGTACAACGTGTCGAAGTTTGGCTTGGAGGCCCTGTCAGACATCCTGAGGTGCGCGGAGGGGAGGGGGCAGGGCGGAGGGACCAGCCAGGCCACCCAGCACCTGCCTGCAGGCCATCGGAACACAGTGCAGGGTCAGGCTGGGTGGGTGGGGGGCATCATCATCGCCTGCCTGGGGCAGCGGCCGTGACCTCCAGGCTTTCATTCACCAGCGCATTCATGCTCCGCTCCTGAAGCTTTCATGCCAGTGTTCACACCAACTGTCGACCCACAGCGGCAGGCATGTCATGCTGCATGTGCAATACGCGCTTGATCCACAATAGGCAGCCAGCCTGTTTGTCGCAACAACAAGGCAGCAACTGCACTGTTACACTGCCAGGCGCGGATTGGTGCTGGTGTTGTTGTGGTGCTGTTACAAACCCCAGCACTAAAAGCACGTGGGGCAGGACGGGGAGGCAAGGCGCTGCAGCACTCTCCGTAACTGAGTGTTACTGATACAACGCACACATGTCACAGATGAAAGGGCACAACTTGGACATGAATCGGGGTGGTTTAGGATGCAACGCATGTCGTGAGTGAGCCAAGCAAATGCAATTCCGAGAGAGCTGCTGCGTGAGCCTGCTGGCTGAGCTAGCTGGAATAGACAGATCATGTGGTGTGGGACAAACGACGATAAGATGCACTGCCACTCTTATAGTCTTATGATAGTGATTGCCTGCATTAATAGATTGCATCCGCTTTGGCGCCTGTCTGCCTGGCTGAGCCGCTTGCAGGTATGAGCTGAAGCACACCGGCATCAAGACGATCTTGATCAAGCCTGGAGGAGTCAAGGTGCGTGCATGGCAGGCGCAGGAGGGCGGGGGCCGACAGGCGCATGCGCTCACGTGGGCCACCTGCTGTGTGCGATCTGCGCACTTGGTGTCATTTCACGTTGCTTTACCACATGCCAGCTAGCTCAGTGTGTGTAGTCATGGGCTATGCACCCAGCAGAAGGCCATCATCATCATCATCAGCAGCAGCAGCAGGAGCACTGGCTGAGCGCCTGTGAGGGAATCGCCGCATGTGACGACGCCACATGCACTGATTGCACCACTCGTACACATCAATATGCGTCATCACACGCATGGCGGTGTTGTGTAAAAACACACCCGCCTCACCATTGCTGCAGTCCTGGTTGTGGGGTTAAGCATGCCTAACAGAATGTTTACAGTCCTGTGCAAAGTGTGTCATTCTGGCGTTCTGTGACATCCATGCAGACTCCTATTTGGTCTAAGAGCATAGATGCTAGTGAGGTGCTGCGTGCCACGCTGCCACCAGAGGGAGATGCCGAGTATGACCAACTATACAAGCAGGTGTGTGGTGGGTGGGGTTGGGGGTGAGAGAGAGAGAGATGCTCGGGGTGCGTGGGATACACAACCCGTTTGCGCACTTTGTCATCATGAGCATGGTATGCCATTGTTGCCAGCACCCGGGTCGCTAGGGATTCAGGTTAGCTGACTCATTATACCATTTATACCGCAGCTGATGCCCCTATGCCAGCAGCAGCTCCTGCTCTTCGCAGGGCAACACCCTAGCGGCCTACCAGCTCATGTTGTGTTCTCGTGTATTGCTGAACTAATCACACCCCAACGTAGGAACTGTATAAGCCCTGACTGCAGTGCCAGTGCAAAAGCTTATGCAATCAAGCAAAGGTAGCAGCAAGTGAAACCTGGTTGTAGAACAGCAACACAGCAATGTGCCCCCTGTGGGGTCAGCAGAAGAGCATAACGCGCAAGCTGCTATGTGTGCGTATGTCAGGAAGAGGCTCCCGGGGGGGGCCATGCAGTGTGTTTCACACAAGGCCTTTGCAGTGTGCATGTGCGGAAGGGTAGACACTTACCTGACAATTGCGATGTGCCCGGAGTGGGCTGACCTGACGGCCACCGCAAAACAAACAAGGGTCTGCTGGTCTCAAGCAATGTCTGTAGTACCATCCTGACCAGCCAGGTTTTGCGTCCCTTGTGCCCTATATTTGCATCAGGCGTCAGTCGGCTACTGTCGTTGCCCAATCCTGCCAGCCATCCCCCTCCCCTTCCCCCTCCACTCTCTCCCATGCATACATGCCTGCTCTGAATCCCTCTTGAGGGCCGCCTTGGGCCTCTGGCTAGCTGGCCGAGTGTAAACAAACAAACAAATATATCCTGTAAGCGCGGTGTCTCAGTGAAAGTATCTGTGCAGGTGCAGCAGCACTGAAGCTGAACCTGAGCGCTCAGCGTTGTGGAAGGCTGGAGGGCACCCCAGCCCGGGAACGCAGTGCAAGTGCTCGTGCGCATAGCTTGACAGGCACACAAACAACACAACTGGCTAGAGCTCAGCAACGACAACGCAACGCAGCAACAGGCAGCACTTCAGGTCGCAGCAAAACGTCACCTGAGCATGAGGCGCGAGCAGAGTCCAGCAGAGTTAGTGGTCCACGGTCCGGGGTGGCAGTCAAGAAGGGCAGGGTGGTGCACGTGCGTGAATGCAGCAACTGAGCTGACGTGGGAAGAGCGCAGCAATGGCAGGCGAGGTCAGAGCAGCGATGACTGTGTATGTGTGTGTGGCATGTGTGTGTGATCCCTGGGGCAGCCAGCAACGTGATGTTCGCAATGGTTTAAGGCCGTGCGCTGGCTGCGGCAGGGCTGGATGTGGAGTGGGAGGGCGGAGCAGTGGAGGATGCTGGGCCTAAAGAGCTGAGCGACAGTTGTCTGAATTCACAGGCAATGCTTGTGCAAGGCGCTCATGCTGTATTCATAAGGTGTCGTTGCCACAGCAGTGCGGACCTTCGTGTTTGTGGGCAACTTGCTGTCACTGCACAAGAGCTAGAGTGCGACAACTGCCAGCCTGTTGCATCATAGCGTGGTGCAAGCCGCTGATGCGCAACATGTGAATGCATTCATTGGATTTCTTATGATTTTCTTATGCATTCTTGGATTTCCCGGCACGGCCAGCTGCATGTCAACACTACTTTTGTGGGATTTTGCTCTTCAGGTATTTGCAGCTGCACGTCGCGCAGAGGAGGATGGAGTCGAGGCGGTTGAGGTGGCTGAAGTGGTCCTCACCGCCCTCACAGCAACTCAGCCTAGATCGCGCTACGCAGTCGGAAGTGACGCAGCACTGCAGATGTTCGCACGACGCCTGTTGCCTGACTGGTTGTTCGACAACATACTCACGTCCATGCTGGAGAAGGGTGCCATAACCAGCCGCCGCAGCAGTGGCAACGGCAGCGGCAGCAGCAGGGCTGACCCATGAAGGGGTCACGCGCTCAGCTGATCTAGGTTCAGGTGGAGGGGCGTTATGGCGGACGGCGGCTGAGGGGTAAACCTGCGAAAATTGCCTAACCACAATGACCGATGGTTTAAAATACATTTGAGTATCATGAATACCTGGTGGTGTGTCATTCAATTGCCATACTTGCGTTGCTGTGTGTTGCGCCGAGTGAGGCAGCAGGTGGAAACACGTGTTGCGCCATGGACCTGGTGGACCGGCCGGGGGCCTGGTGGTGTTGTAGTTGGCGTCTGAGCCATCCAGGGAGTAGCGCATCTAGCGCATCAAAGCCGCCAGTGATGCACGGGTGTGTTGGTGGGGGCGTAACGGCAAGTGAAGGGTGCGAGGAGGGTGCGTGGCCCAGGCAGTCACCGCCAGCCAGCGGCGTCAGGCGCTGCACACGGCGGAATGTGCGCAATACTGATATGGCTGCTGCATGGGTAATTGACCGTGGTACCTCACCAACTGGTGACTGCTCAACGCTGCACTTACTGAACGGACATACAGCGTGCCTACGTTGTCCAGGATGTCTGCGCTGTCATGCCACCTTGCACCCCTGCAGCTTAGCTCAGGTTGTGCAGTTGCCTTGCAGCGCGATGTCAGTTGCCTCAGCGAGTCAGCGCCTTCCAGGGGGTGAGCCGGCCGGGCCTGCCGGCAGTGCAGGGCGACACACACTGGGTATGCAGTCGGCCCCACTTGGCAACGCCACAATAGCATCAGCCGGACATGTGTTGTGCATTTACTGCTGGTGGGCCATGCCCGTAGCGTTGTTTGCTTACAATCGCTTGTACCACCCACACGACCGCAACCGCAGCTGGCTGCTTGCAGGCAGACATTCGTGCGTTGTGATGTACATAGCTTGTCAGCACGTGATGGTCTTTTTTTGTGTGAGGGGATTACGGGAACAATGACAGGCATGGAAACTGAATTCTGGCTAGAGATGCGAGGCCCATGCTGCGGCGAGGAACGCAACGTTGTACCCACTCCATGGGCAGGCAGGGCAAACCAGACTGCAAGCAAACTGATGGCACACACGTGCATGGCAGGGCAAATAGTGCCAACCCGCGCCAAAACTGTAGGACAGCGGGCCCCCTGATACCCCTGACAGCGTGTAGACCTTGCATGCACCGTTGGTACGCTGCTCCACAGGTGCGTGCACAGGTGTGTGAGCGGGGACGCGCATGCTGCACCCCGCTCACCCACATGCATGGATCCTTTCACCAAGTTGAGCCGATGCCACCGACTCCATACAGCGGCCACAGCTCCAGTTATGCACCCCATGTTCAGCACTGCGATCCATCCATGTGCTTGCACGTCACACGGACGATGACTGCCCTGGGTCTGCCTTCTGTCATCATCTACCCCTCTTGAGTTGGACCTGCCTGCATACGCCAGACAAGTGCAGGTCGATGACGCTTACCTTGCAGTAGCCTTCGTTGGCTGGGACTGGCTGATTACACTAGGCATGCACTGCATTCCAGCAAGTGTGTTATGGCGTGGAGTGTTTTTCTGAAAGGCTTGAGCCAGCAATGAACGAGCGTTAGGTCGGTTGCTGCAATCAGTGGGGCCTTGCTTGGTACGCACAAGTGGATTTCATCCTTGCAATAGCCTGGACAAGCTGGAGGGCTGCGGATCTGTGCCCTCTTGCGGCGTTGGGGACCCTGCCCACCTCACAACACTGTCGAGGGCCGCCGGAGGGCTCCAGCGCTTAAGATGGCACAAGTATGCAGCAGGCCTGGGATATGAGCTGTGGGACCTTGCGTTCCAACTTCGGTTTGCGCACGCTTTGCAGGACGCCCGGGTGGCAATCGTGGGTGGCAATGTGGCAATATGCCAAACCATAACTTCCGTACTCAAGCTGCATCCGAGTGGTCGCAGCCCATTGCCACTACAGTTCAGTGCTTCTACCTGTATCGTGTTGCTCGGTGCGCTGCAAGTGAAGGCTGGCTCGTTATCCACCGACGGCCTGTCAAGAACAAGAAGAACAACAGAACATCAGATGGCTAGAACAACAGACCAAAAAGTTAACAAAGGCCTGGAGGCTCCAATCCCTGTTCGCTGCTCTCAATTGATCAATCAACCCCAATATTAACCTGTTGTGCTGACGCAGCAGGTCTAGGTTTTGGGGTGCCAATTTTGCCTACAGACGGGTTAAACGGACCCTGTCAAGTTCACCACTGCACGCATACGCAACATACACGAACCCGACAGGTTGTGCAAGTTTGTACCGCGCGCGCTCAGGCCACCTCTTGACCCTTAAACAACTGTTAACAAACCCCTCAACTCCTCCGCCCCGCGCCTGAGGGGTGCAAGACAATGTTCGCCCACAGTCGTTGCGCTGGCGTGACAAGCACGTCCGGCAAAGCAGCGGCATCAAGTGCTGCACCTTGTGGACTCCCACTTCATAGCGTTCGTTTGCGTTCCTGCGCTGTCGCGCACCCATCCACCGTGACCACAACAGCCCAGGAAACACAGCGGTCGCCTGCGCGAGTGGTTCGGGTCTGTGGCGGGGTCTCCTCTGTTGAGGAGGTGCGTGCAGGGAGTGGAGTACACCAATCCACAAAAATGCACTCCAAGAGAGCATGAGCCCATTCACCTGAGTAGCTACCTTGCTGATTCAATTGCTTGTCTTGTGCATAGTGATGCCTCTGGAGCTGATAACCAGCTGACCCTCTTGCCGTGGCGCGTCTATAGTGGCCATGTGATGCGTGGCATGTTTATGTGCGGAAAACACTGTGCGCCGTGCTGGTCGTGCTGCAGGAGCAGCCCCTTCCAATATTTATAGCTTTGGATGACGACGTGCTTCGGAGCAGCTCAAGCAAGGCCTCCAACTACGAGGTCGGTGACACATGCACGGGCAACTCGTGCTCGCTCGTGGTTTGCAAACCAGCAGCATATTCCACTGCAATCACTAAACACCACTCATCCCTAGTCATATGGTGTATTGGTGTGCGATGGGAGCCAGTACTGTTGGGGCTTGTCAAGCTAATTGAGGTCGGAGAATGTGGATTGACCTGGTGGTGCTGGACGTGTGCAGGCGCTGAAGGCAGGCTTGAGGGCCATGCAGCTGTTGGGCGTCACTGGCGTGGCAGTAGAGGTTTTTTGGGGAGCTGTTGAGGCCAGCAAGCCACAGCAGTATGACTGGTCCGCGTACCAGGAGCTGCTCAGCCTGATACGCGACGAGGGCTTTACCTTGCAGGTAGGTGCGAAATTGGCAAGCTGCAGGCAGGGTGCAAGTGCTAGCATCGTCCTTGCTCTGTGACCTTGGCGTGACATTGCTTTCAACGGAGTATGCTGGCCTGGTTGATGTGTTATGGGTTAGTGTTGTTTTATGCAGCGCAATGCGACTTGAATGCCAAGTGGCTGGCAGCGAAGCTCTGGCCTCACCCGTGCGGTGACACACAACAGCAAGCAAGGGGCAAGCCCTGAGTTAGGGCGACGCAGAGGTCGTTACTTGTCCACAGTAACGCCAGCAACGCACGCCGGCCTGTGCAAGGACTTTTTACTGAGCGTTTAATCTGTGGGCGTGCCTGCTGTCCATTTATGGCTTGTATAAGGGTGATTGCTTTCTGCGCTGTGGGTGTGGCTGCAGGTGGTTTTGTGCTTTCATAGCAACGACCAGGTGCAACTGCCAGGCTGGGTCCTGGACGTAGGGTTAAGAAACCCAGACATATACTTCACGGATCGAGCAGGAAACCGCAGCCTGGAGTCAGTCACATTTGGCATTGACGATGGTGCGTACTGCTGGACGGCTTTGGAGGAGAGGGGCACGGTGTGTCACGTGCTGTGTCGCGGCGACTCAGCGACCGACAAGTGTGTCCTGTTGCTGTATTCTCGATCTCAGGCTACCGCTGGTGTATTTGTTACTTTGCTTGCAGTTCCTGCGTTGGCCGGCCGAAGCGCAGTGGTGACGTACACAGAGTTTGTGCAGTCCTTCCACGACACTTTTGCTGGATGGCTTGGAACGGTTATCACTGACGTCGTCATTGGTGAGCCTGCGATGAAGCTACAAGTTGGTGTACGATTGTCTAACTAGCAGCATGGAGTGCCTATCGCACGTGTTGCTGTAGCTTGCTCGCTCTTTCGCGGAGCAGGCGTATGGCAAGCATGATGCCGATTCTTGTCTCTTAACCTGCACCTTCTCTAGGTCTATGTTCATCACCCGTATGCCTTAGTCAACTGTCCTGGACCTCAACGTTCTTGTCCTGCTCACCTGTGTGTTGTATATGAACAGGGCTTGGGCCAGGCGGTGAGCTTCGGTATCCGTCGCACCCGCGCGACAGGCGCTGGAATTTCCCAGGCATAGGTGAATTCCAGGTGAGGTCATACCCCTGTCCACGCATGCAAGCTATGGAGCACGGGCCTTATCTGCGTGTTCTCTACTTGCACTTGGGTAGATGTACATGCAAAAGGGAACGGTGCGTGCAAACTCAACGCCGCAATAATTTTCCCTTGAAACTCCCTGAGTGTGTCGTGTACTTGGTTATCCACTTGCTGTTGCTGAGTGCGCACTTCTTGCTCGTGCAACGCAGTGTTACGATAAGTACCTGCTTTCTACGCTCAAGGCATGCTGCGTCCAGGTCAACCAGCCCTCCTGGGGCCTTGGTGGCCCGCACGATGCTGGCAACTACTGCCTATGGCCCCACCAAACTGGCTTCTTCCACCAACACGGCAACTGGACCTCGCCATACGGCCAGTTCTTTTTGCAGGTGGGCATGTGTGGTGGAATGCCTGTGCCTGGCAATATAACACATGTGTTTTGGAACTCGTATGTGACTGCTGGGGTCCATGCCGATATCACATGCGAACCTGGAAGTGATGCGTGCGTGCGAAGCAACGTGTTCGCTGGTCACATGGCATTGCAGCATCCAAACCTTCTCAGGTGTGGGCTCTTGCACACTGGTGTTGAGCAAGGTCGTGTGTGTGAGGTCAGCTGCTGTATGTTTGGTGTTATCTTGGTCAATACCTTGACACCGTATGGCTTATGCTTGAACCTGCCTGTTGTGGTGCTTGCAGTGGTACAGCGAAATGATGGTTCGCCACGCGGACCTGGTGCTGGCTGCCGTGGCCCCCGTTCTGCGGGCTAGCGGCGTGCGCGTGCACGCCAAGCTGCCTGATATACACTGGTGGTATGGGACAGCTTCGCACGCAGCCGAATGCACTGCAGGATATTTCAACACGGGCTCGCGTGATGGGTATTTTCCTGTGGTGCGCACGCTGGCCGACCACGGCGTGGGCGCGCAGCTGCGGGCCACGGAGCAGCGCAGCCCTGAGGTGAGCACTCACTGGTGTGCGGGGGGGCGCAGTGGCGCGCACGCAGGGAAAGTGCCAGCTTTGTACCCGCTCGCTGGGTGGCAAGGTCTGCAGGGGTTGGTGCCTTCCAGGAACATGCTGTTGGGGAGGCTACCTCACCATGCAAAGATAGTGTGTGCAGGCCCTGGTCTGGCAACACGAGCCACTCACTGCCTGCCCATTTGCGTCTGCTCGTCACCGTCCTCGCCTGGCCCGTATGCTCAGGCAGCCATGCTCGCGCAGCTCGTATGCGGGTGCCAATGTCGCCCTGCGTATGCCATGACCTGCAGGCGTATTGCGAGCCGGACCGCCTGCTGGCGCTGCAGCGCACGTCAGCCACGGCGCTGCACGTGCCGCTGTCGCTGAGCAGCGCGTGGCCACCGCGCTACGACGATGCTGCGCTGACACGGCTGGAGACTCTGCTGTTTGACAGCAGCGTCAGCCAAGGCATCGAGCTGTCACAGGTGAGCCTGAAGCCACCTGCACCTGCAGCCTGCGGCTATCGAGTGGTAGCCCTGCACTTGCGGCAAGTGTGTCTACATAGCGCTGAGGCATGTTGTGCTCAGCCCACGTTTCTGGTAGCACAAGTCACAAGTGACGTAGCACACTGCACGCGTGCGCGCGTGCACGCATGCACACGCAGGACAGCCCCTGCAGCACACTACTCGAGCACAAGCGTGGTGCAGTGGTGCCACCACAACCCGCTGTGAGCTTGTGAGCCTGCGGCACATGGACAGACACAGACGCGCTCACGCATGGCTTATGGTGCGCTTGTGATTTTTGCAGATGCGTGCGATGGTGTTTCAGCGCCTGTCTGACCATATGTTCGAGCCAGGCAACTGGGCGCGCGTCAAGGCCTTCCTCACTCGCGTGCGCGACCGTGCAGCCACGTTGGTGGCGCTGCGCGCAGACACGCACGGCGCTGCGCCGCACGCATTCCGCGGCAGCAGTAACGGCAGCAATGGCACCAGCAAGGGTCGAGCTGGGGGGAACGGTCGGGCTCTGCAGCTCGTGTAGTGCGTTGCCGAACCAGCGATGCACACCACACGCGTTGCGAACTTGGACTAGCACTGTTACCACATATGCGCTTCACTACTGTACACCTTCCATGTCTATGCCAGCAGCAGCGGCAGGCGGCTGGTGAACGGTGCGGACATGGCGGTTTCGGCGCCCCCCGGAAGTGCCTGCCCTTTGGGAACAGTGCCGCGAGCACGCAGGCGCCACAGCGGTGCAAGGTACACTGATGGCTGCACCATAGTCGGCCGACGGTATGCCTGTTGTGCGCTCGCTCACCGCATCCAGCGGCGCGCTCAAGTGGGGCAAGCGTCAACAGCGTCAACAGCATCAACAGTAGGACCAGCGCTGCGGCTGGTCGTCTGGCAAAGTGTAGCAGTAGCAACTCCAACGTGCAGCAGGCAGAGACGGCATGGTCAGGCACCGCCTGCTTGTGCGCTGGACGGGCAGGAGCCGCGTCACCCGTAGCGGGGGAGGTGGTGGTGCGCGGAGGCGGGCGCCAAGATGATGAGCAAGGATGGCGAGGGGTATGCGCCTAGCGGATCGACAAAGACAGGGACAGGCCATTAGAGGCATGCGTCAGGAATTTTCTGTTGGTGGATCTTGAGCGGGCGTCCAAAAATGTGTGCTGCCCGTATGCTGGGCAAGCCAGAACTCTCTTGCGGATGCCGAGCGTCCAGTAAGTGGCCGAGCATTGATTGAAAGCATGGCGCTCTCCGTTCAATGGCAGTGCACGCGAACACTTGCTGGGCGGGTTTCAGCGTGGCAACGCTGGACAGGTGTGCTGCTAAGCCTGCCTGCTGTTCCAACGCTTACCTGGAGCCGTAAACCCTACAACCTTAGCCTGCGTGTGACCCTTGGTCATGATCCTTATCCATGATGCCATGGTGCCCAGCAGCCGTCTGTGCTGCCGCCCGTTCCTGTGCTGCCACACGCCTCGCCCATATCTTGTTATGGGGGCTGCCTCGTTCCCTCAATGACTCCCTCCCTTGTCGTGCAGCCAGCTTGCCTGGCTTCCTTCCCGTGTGCGTCTTTGCCGTGTAGTCCTGCATGCTGCCAGTGGCGATGGCGGGATCTTGCAAGCGATGGGCTGCGCTGCTGGATGTCGCTGCGCACTTAACGGCACAGGCGAAGAATCATCTTTTGTCTCAGTACATTTAGTGTTACTCCTACTGTTGTCGATACAGTGGTTTTGCATTCGATTATGCATGTGGCGTTGTCCATGCCAGTTCTTCACCCCTGGAACAAATGGCGCTTACCATAGTGCGGCGTGTTTATCAGCCAGCGCGCTAGCTTGATGCTCCCCCCCACCCTGCCCTCACACCGGGCCCCTTGTCTGGCCCCTTTTGTTCCACCACCATCCAGTTTTGGACCATACGTAAACAACGTCGTTGGTTGTTCGGGTGGGCCTGCAATGGTGTGTGCTGGACCTACATTATGTTTGAGCTGCCGTGTGGCCAGCATGACGTGCGGCTACGCCGCCTGATGTGTGTGTGTGTGTGTGTGTGTGTGTCTTTGACGTTCTGCTCCAGTGTGTGCAACTGGCACTGCTGAGTGCATCAATGAACTAGACCTGCCTATGTGCACGCTCATACGCAAGCGTGTCCACATACCTGTGCGCAATCCATATACCACCATATGAGCTGTTGGTGCCTTGCCATCCACGAGCCAATTTTGCACGAGCACTCCTGTTCAATTTTCTCACTTTTCTGCAGACCCAGACGCATATTGTGTGCTGTGGTGCGTTGAAGGCCACGATGGCAGGGGCAACAGATCAGGTGTGTGCAACATGACATAGCGAGGATAGGGCGGCTGGCATTGACATGCAGGTTACATGCACCGCTGGGTATGTCATGTATGCACTGGTTGTTCATGCTGCGGTGTTGTCCTCTGCGCTCCCCACCCGTTGGTGTGAGGGGCAGACGGCCGCTGCAGCGCCCCTGTAGCTGCTGCGAGGTCGCCGCTCCCCGTCGGCAGCTGACGCTGAACACAACACCTGCATGCAGGCAATGGAGGCAATGCACATCCGTCTCTTGGTCGTATCGTCTGGTCTCTCCGCGCCATGCCATTTTATACATCACCACCATTCCAACAATCACATCATTTCCGTCTGCTGCCAGTGACATTTTTGCGTCCAGGAAACCGGTCCACCTCCTTGTGCGTAACTTTGCTGGCTGCCTGAGCGCCTTCTGTTGTCTTGCCACCGCCCATGTATGTATGTATCCAGTGTGCGTATGTGCACGTTGTGGCTGTTTTGTGCTGTGTGTGTCCGGGTCTATGCATGGCTGCAAGCATGCTGAGGGAGGGCAGGAACCTTCACTTGGCTCATGCATGCATATGGCCACACAGGTACACGGTGCACACGCGTCAACATTGTCTTCTTCATCGCGTGGTAGCGTATTTGCCATAGCAGACCCCTCCCCTAGGGGCACGCAGCATGCCTCCAGGGGCATGCAGCATGCCTACCTCGTGGCCATCACATGTGCAAGCACGGGCCCCGGCCCTCGCATGCCCAAGCATCAATCGCGTTCTTGGTTCTGCATGTATCGCCTTTGCGCTCCGTACCCTTCACCTGTCGGCGTGTCTGTTCATGACTTTGGTGTGTCACAATTTTGCAACCCCTGGACGTTTGTGCTGTTGTATGCCTGCCTCGACCGCCTGCTCGGCATGTCCACGCTATAATTACAGCATGCCGCAGCGTATAGCACGCGATTGTGCAAGCGCGGGTGATTTACAGGCGCCAGCACCCTACGTGACGTTCGACGGAGTTTTCTTTATACCAGTGTGCAGCCTGCTTTTGGCAATTCCAAGGTACACTCGTATTTTGCTGCACTATGTACAGGTGCTGACCTGAACCTGATGTCTGTTAATAATCTGTTTTGAGTGTTGTGGGTACGACGACCCTACCGCTACCACGGGACCACAACACATGCGTCCAGCAACAGGGAGTGCAGCCAGGCAAGTGGCACAGAGAGCCTACTCCTGTCACTGGCTACTTTGCGCAAAGCTTACCTCCCTGGCCAACCGACCTCACCCCGTATAGCCGTGTGATACGCAGGCAGGCAGGCGGGCAGGGCGCATGTGGCGGTATGAAGCCTGCATGTGAGACGTGTCCCCCATGTCCAGCCATTGATTGGAAACCCTGCCCTGGAATGCAACAAGCACTAGGGACGAGTGACCCTCCACTCGTTGGGTTGCTTGCCCAAAGCCTGCCTAGCTGTCTGCGGTCTTGACATCGTGCTGGTATGTGTAGCTTGTGTGCCTGAGTGCATGGCTGTCGTTCGCCCCGGGTTCGCCCCGGGTTCGCCCCGGGTTGAAGTTCGTAACCACTCCTGATACAATACCCACTTTTGTCCTACGTCCCTGCAAGTATGTGTTCATATCGTGTCTCCCATTGCCCTTATGCATGGTGGTGGGCCTAAGACTGGCACGAGGCCTACCCCATCATTCTCGGCGCGGCACGGCAGCACATCAGGCGGGAGGGGATATTCAGCCCGTGCTGCCTGGTTGTGACCTGTTCCAGACACCCTCCTGATGTTGCTGTGCATGGTGTTGGGGGTAAGGTTATTGTGGATCCAGCAGTGTGTAGGTAGGTAGGGGGACTGCACTAGACGATGGTGGGGTGAATGCGTGTGCGTACATCGATGTGCACAGAACTTGACTGCCTGGTCTGTCCTTGCCTTGGCCCTTTTGAGGCTACCAATTGCTGACACAACATGCCCAGCCCAGGCCGGCCGCACACCTTCATGGGGTGTCAGGGCAGCACCCGTGTGCTACTCACGGCGCTACAGCTGTATCACCTGAAAACAATGGGACTCTTGCCCCGCACCCCCCTCCCCTTCTCCTCCGCACACCCCATGGTGCACAATGCTGGCGTTGGCCATGCGCTTACTCAATGCAAGTGTCGAGTGTCGTATTCCAAACTTGTTGGAGCTTTTGGCTATCACCACACAGTATCGGTTGCGCTTACTGTATCGGCCTGCTGTCTACTTTGACTTGCTACACGCGATCATGTCAGATGCTTGCGTTCACACTGTATCGGATTTACGCGGCTTGTGTGGTCCGTTTTTGTCATGCTGCTAATATTGCATCAAGGCAACAGCAATATGTGCCACGCGATCATTGTGGCCCTCACGACAGTCATGCGTTTCATGCATCACGTTAATGTTGTAAGGCATGTCTCTCGGTGTTGACCTGCTGTGTTGGCTGAGCGGCATGCCACAGCAAGGGCGCATACCTGGGCGTGGTGGGTTGTACAGCTTGCCTTCCTGTGCTTGCTTCAGCCACCAGCCTGTCATAGGCTGTTCTCCTTTCGCCACTTTCACCCCAACTAATGCTGTTTGTACTGTGTACTGCACCATCAGGCTGTTCCTGCTCATCGGACGGCGCCACACTCCAATGCTACTCCAGTCAGCAGTGATTGAGGTAGAAAACACCGTGGGTCCTGACTCCTGAGCCTCATTATCTGCCTAAAAGTGACTGTGTGGGGAATGTGGCACTACTGAACGACGTGTCGGCAAGCAGCGGCACTTGGTTTACGGTACCGCTCATTTGCAAACCTACTGTTAGGCTGCTTGGCAGCTTTGTGGGCTGTGCAGCAGCATTACACACCAGTATTGGACAAGGCTCTCGCGCACAGCAGCACAGCAGTGACTCAAGCACGGCACCAGAATGCGCTCGGTTTATGCAACCAGGCACAGTGCCCTTGGAAGGTCTGTTCCAGTGGCACTGTGGCAGCAACCGCGTATGCAGCCGTGTGGAATCAAAGCAGCAGCTGTGGTGGCTGTGCCTCTCCAAGGGGTTGGTGGCAAAGGATCATTTCCCAGCAGGAGGCCAACTGCCGCACGCGGCGCAGTCGCTGCTGCCAGCGCTGAAGCAGCACCACCTGCTGCTGCCACAGGTAGCATATGCACACCTTGGGCTGCTGTGTATTCTCACTTCCAGTATCGTTCTCATGCTTTCATTAGTTGCTAGTGAGCCCTGACTGTCCTGCGCGCACACGACCCACCGCGACGTCACCGTGCACTAACTGCCACCGCGTTCCGCGTGAGGTCGTCATCCCTCGTGCCCACCACGCGCAACCATGAATGCCACACTTCTGGCTGTGTAGGTGTGCTGGCCAGCACATATGTGGGCGCACGTGTGTGCACACGGTCGCGGGGGTGGCGCATAGCAGTCCACTGCGTGTGGATGGCTGCGGCCTTATGCAGCGCTGCTGAGCACTCCACCATAGGCTGCGACCAGGCCCTGCTGGCTACCATGACACACACACACCTGCGTCACGATGTTGTTGCGGTGTAACATGGATATCCACTGCAGGGAGCTTGTATGCAACGCCAACTCGCCATCATTGCAGCGTCAAGCGGCGTGACGTGCGTGTGCGCTTCAGGCCAGATGAGCGGGCAGAGGAGCATGAGGGCCGGGATGCCACGCGCGGCGCTGGCAGCCACCCAATGCCACACCCCCTGCACGGTGCGTGGGTGGGTGGGTGCATGCAAGCTCGTTTGCGTTGTTGATCTGCTGTTCTTGATGCTGATACACCGCATAGCTGCACGGACCTGACGCAGTGCATGAATACCATACTAGCATACTACACTGTGTTGGCGGAGTGATTATAATTGCCTGCACCGTCATGAGATGACCAGCAGGCAATACGTGTGGCTCTATGTTATAACAGCGAGGGATTCAACCTTGGGAGCTCTCTAGATGAGGCCGACACTTCCCTAACACAGCTGAACACGCATGAGTATTGGCTGACGGGCCACAGCCGGCCACAGCGAGAGAATCTTGCGAAGAGAGGCTCGAGAGGAAGGCACAGGATGGCCTCATACGTGTCACCCTGTCCTGACCTGTGTCCGTACTTGAAGCACAGCATGCATTCAGCGCATGCGCGTTGTTGATGCGGTGCATGAGCCTGTGCAAAGCGCCCCGAGTGAACGCTACATGACTCCAGCAGCCCAAGCGGGAATGCATCAGCGCTGTATGATTTTCTGGGGCGGCTGCCTGCATAGCTGCGGACGAGGTGGGTGCGTGGGTGGTAGGTTGTCATGAGGGGCTGAGCCCCCGCCGCCCAATGCCAGTCAGTGCAGTAATGGGACGAGCGTGTGGCAATACCGATACAGCAACGCTCTTGCAAGCCAATCCACTTGATTGCTCAACGCTCTGGGATGCAGTCATGCCGCAACGCACGAAGGGTGGAGATCACATATGGCTACCTGGCCTGTGCAACATGCTGCATGCATGCATGCAGGCATCGCGGTGCCGGTTGTGTTCCGCTATGGCCGGCGCTGCGCGTATGGTGAGCGCTACGCCGTGTGCGGCAGTGCGCCTGAGCTGGGCGGCTGGGATACCGTGAGGGCGGTGCCAATGAAGGTGAGGTCGCGCGCGGAACTAAGCACGCACACGCAGGAAGCAGGTGGTGTTTGGGCAGCAGTGGTGTTTGTGTGTTGGGCCATAGAGTGAGCGGGGTGCGCAGCTGCGCAAGGACTCCCTTCATCATTTGCCTCCCACTGCTGGTCAAGCAGAGAATGAGATGGGCGTAACAACGATACCCGGATGTTGCTACGCGCTATGAGGCATCGATGGTTGGGAACACCGAATACGTCATGCGCTGCCTGTGTCGACATGTATGTATGCGGAACTTCCTGCCTGGGGTTGTTCACACACCAGATCACATGCGCTTCGCCAGCGACACTCGTTGATGGATCACCCGTGGTGCCACTCATGTCCTGCCACTGCCACTGCCACTGCCACTGCCACTGCCACTGCCACTGCCACTGCCACTGCCACCCGATGAATGAATCACCACAGTGGACGCCCGGAGATGTGTGGCAGGCGGTTGTCCACCTCCCGGCTGCCACAGAAGTACAGTTCAAGTTCATCCGCCAGGACAAACACGGCACGTTCCTGGCCTGGGAGGATCTGACAGGTGGGGCAGCCAGCGGCCCACCAAGTCACTCTGCTGCATGAGCCATTCCTGTCACGGTCCAAGGTAGCATCAGGTGGAGGTGGACAGCTGGCTGAGTGCTCTGCCTCCTCTGTTCCTTCCAGGCTGCGTCCTCCTCCCTTGCATGTGTGAATGTCAATGATGATTGCCACCGATCGCCAAGGGTCGACCTGAATGCTGAGCTCTGCGGTCGGGATTGCCTCACTGCTGCTGATTCAATGCTGTAGCGCATTCTCAGTCTCTGCACACATGTGGCTTTTTGTCACTTGCACAATCCCAGGTCCTGACGGTGGTTTTGCCTCCAATCGCGTTATGCGTGTTGAGCCGGGCATCAAGGCCCTGGATGGAGTCGAGACTGAGGTCCATTACACAGTCACAGCAGGTGAGCATGTGCTGTGTGTGGGACGTGTACATTACGGCATCTAGGTGTGTGCGCTCACACATGCATGTGGGCCGCCACGTGTCTTATGTTTATGGGGGCGCAGGCGCCTGTGCGCCAGTGGGCATGTGGCCAGCGCAGTCCACTGTGGACCTCCACACCAGATGGGCATGCAGATGTTGCTGGTCTACCCGGCAACACCCTACCTGTCACACGAGCTCGCTGTCGCACTTGTCATAGCATATGCGCACAACAGGCAGGAGCGTGCAGGTCTAGAGGTCCGAGCCATGTACTGCTTTCAACTTTCCCGCACTGCCTTGCCCGCCACGCAGAGCTGGCCGAGTTCCTTGCAAGCATGGCGCCCCACCACACGCAACTGATGCCGCAGCAGCCAGGCCAGCAAGCCCCCGCCGGTGCACACACGCCACCAGCCGCCTCCGCAGCTGCGTCATCGCCCGGCATTGTGGCGTCTGCGGGGCATGCACTGGAGAGCCTGGGCCGGTCGGTGCTGGAGGCGCTGGACAGCGGGGCCAAGCGTGCAACCACAACGCCTGACGCCAACACCATGAATGCACCAGCAGGCGGCACAGCCGGGCACGTCAGCCCCACCCACACCGGCGCTAATGCCACTCCTGGTCACGTTGATGTTGCTAGCGGCATGCCTACTGCAGCTGCTGTGGAGGGCACGTACGGCGCCATTGACCGCACACACGCTCCTGCGCACGCCTCACCACAGACCTGGCCACCCGAATCGACCGCAGGCCACGCTCAATGTGCAGGCCTTCAAGGCTCCGGAACCACTGAGGGGAGTAACACCAGCACTGCGACCCCGGGCGGCAGTGGCAGTACGGGTGGCGGAATCCTGGGATATGTGACGCACCCACTCACTGCAATGGCAACAGCCATCGGCGGCTACCCCACCACCACCACCACCACCAGCTCCACCACCACCGCTGACCCTGCACCAGCAGGCGCAGAAGACCAGGCCCATACCGGCAGCGTGGCTGGCGGCAGCACCGCACCTCACGATGTTGGTGGCCGTCTGACTGTGCCCTGGGCGTCACCCCCGCAGGACATGACTCCCGGGGAGCCTCTGAACGCAGTGCCTGAGCCTGCAGCCGTGGCCGGCCCCACTGGCTTCTTCGTGCCACCACCCAGCGGCCATGTCGATCACACCCGGCATGCAGGCGGCGTACCAGGCACAGCAGGTCACTCAGGGCAGGCAGGCCATCACCGCCAGGGCACTCGAGGTGACACCGGCAGTGGCGCGCCTCTGACGGCCAGCTTCTCAAGCTCACCAAGCAGCTCACTTGCTGACATGGCTGGTGGCAGCAGCAGCCCAGGCATCACACCTGCATCTCCAGATGACCCCAACGCCTTTCACATCAGCCCTAGCTCTGATGCGTTCCCTTAATAGTGGACTGTGCGGTAGTTGTATTGATACCATGTGCGCATCAGACAGTCCCACACCTGACAAAGCAAACGCCTCGGTTGCAGTCATGCGGCTTGCAGGTGGTTTGTGACAACATATATCCTGCCGCCTGGTCCGCGTCCTAATCCTGAGCAGCGTCGGCAGGCAAGGATATACCAACTTTGCGATGGCAAACCACCTGCCATTCTCGAATGCCCGGTGCCCAAAATGGTAGTCATGATCAGTTGTTAGTCGCAGCCCGTCGGATGTCTCATGCCAGGATGCAATACATAGCTTGAGTTTATTCAATGCGTGTTTCGCATGTTGAGGCCGATTGTCTGCCATCTGTTTTGGGTTGTGGTTGTGTTGACATGTTGGGAGCCCGTGACGGCAGTGCGGTGCCTTACGGTGTAACTTGTCATTTGAGAGACGCTGTGGATCAGCAGGTGTGACCTGCAGACGTCCCACTGTATCACCTTCCACTGAATGGTAATGTTGATTGTGCCACTGACTGGCCAATTGTAGTGGCTGCAGTGCAGCCGTTACAAGAGGATTGGTGCATTAAAATACATGCGCACCCCACATGGGATGCAGCGTACTCCTGAAAACATGTAATGATTGCCATTGAAGACGGGGCCATGGGTGACAGACAAACCCTGCAGGGGGGGGGAGAACACTGAACACTGACAGATGATACACCAGCCAGATCCTGATGGCAAATTGACACCCCTTGCCACGCAACCCCCTCTGTGTAGGCCTACCTGTGCTGCATGCTTCTTTCTGTTGCTGCACTGAATGCATTGGCATCCCACCACGACATCAGGCAACCATATACAGCGGCGTTACATATCTGTCATTGGGTTTCCATAGTGAGGCACTGCGAGTATTCGGGTATGCCTGACTGAAAAGAACAACAATGGGTTAGGCAACACAAACACCTGCCAGCCACTGCCTGCACGCCGGCCAGCCGCACGCCAAGGCTAGCTGTACCAGCAGCTCAATCCTAGGGCCTAGGGCCAAGGCGCGGGTTTGTGCTTTCCAACACGCTGGAAGTGGCGGCCAACCCAAATTGATTTTGCTGGTAGGTCAGGCAAGATGAAGGAAGATAGTCAATGAGCAATCCGTGCGGTAGCGAGCACACACAACTTTGGAATCGGCTTATGTGGTGTTCGTAACCTGCTGGGCTGACGCGGGAATCTGAGATACACACATGCTCTGGCCAGGTACCTGGCAAATGCCAACATATGAAGCAAGGCGCAACGTCACGGCGACTACCTGCACTCACGCACGGTGCTGAGCCCAACCACTGCGAATACTGACTTGCCGGTCTGCACGTCCGTTGCCCTCAGCGTCACCTCCGCGTGCCCGAAGTACATCTCGCACACAATGTCATACTTGGATGGGCCCACCTGGCAGGTAGAAGGGCAGGCCCGGCGAGGTGATGACATGTAGGATCAGGCGCATCAGTGCGTCATGCCATGCAAACAATTCTGCTGCTTGTGGTGTGAAAAGCTCCATTCTGTCTTACAACAGTGATAGTAGTGGACGGCAGTACGCAAAAGCCTGACCTTGCGCGAAAGCCGCTCACCACAGCAATGCAAGCAGGCTGCGTGCATGCAGGCAGCCCCTCCCTGCACCACACTGCCACGCCATCAGCAGGCGCGCGCAGTGCAGCCAGACAGACAGGCACTACTGACCGCGCTCTTGGGGTCCAGGGCCAGAGTGGTGTCCACCAGCTTGATGCAGCAGGGCTCAGTCGTGAAGCGCGCTCCGTGCGCACTGGCGGTGCCCAAAGCTCAATCGTCACCTCGCTCTGCACATGCCCCACGCACCACCACAGGGGGGTTCGCGACTGACATTGCCAGCATTGTGAAGTGCGACTCGTCCACTAGCCCAGACCCTGCTGGTGTCCAATGAAGCCAGCTGTGACTTCCACCCGCAGTGCCGCAGCAGGAGAACGTGTCATGTCTGGGTCTGGCCATTCCTATCAGCGCTCTCTTGTACCCACCTGGCCAGCATTGATGGGGTGGGAGGTGTGCGACACCACCTGGTCCACCCTGACACAGCAGAGCGCCCCACACATGCATACCAACAAGCGCTAGCAGGTGTGTCAGCAGGTGTACACCACATCCACACAGCAGGGCCATACAGCAGTATGGAGTTGCATGCATGATTCGGCTGGCGCACGGGACTGTGTGTTTGGGACACTGCTGAAAGAACAGAATGTACAACTTCTGTGTGCGCATAATGCGCAGGGTGTGCTTGTGGTGTTGAGCAAAAACAGCGCAGTGTACGGGGCAGGGTAGGCGGGGATGTAGGGCAACCTGCAGGGTTGAACGACAGGCGAGCGGCAAGGAGTGAGCAATCTGAATTTGACTGTCCCTAGTGCAAGCGTTCGGATGCTGGGACAGCTGCAATGACGCGCAGTCTCCACCACAACAGTGGGCTCCATCCCTCTAACCACATGCCGCAACCACCAAAACGGCTTACCCTATGGACTCATTCAGGTGGACGAATGGCTCAAACGCCACGCGCGTGTAGCAGTAGTGGTCATACACCTGACTGTCAATAAGGACCGGCACCGTGATGAGATCTTGTGAGCAGGAGGGAAGGGCAGGATGAACAGTGCATTTACGAAGCGTGCAAAAATGAATGTGCATGGGTTCGTGCGTGTGCGTGCACGCGCATGGGTGAGCGGGTGAGACGTAGGTTGTTGATTTATAACCCCTACCACTATGTAGACTTGCGTGGAAACAAGAGCGCATCTGTGCTAGCATGAGCACAGGCCACATGAACGAAACAGCAGGTCCAATGTCAGTCAAGTGAAGGTTGCCTCGTACGTTCCGCATGCATACATGTATGCTGTTGGGGTCTCCTGCCCTGAAGGGCTTGGCGTAGCGCTCGCCGTATGTCATGGCTGCACGCCGGTTGTTGATGATGCTGGGTTTGGCAAGCATGACAAGGCTGCCTGCATAAGCACCAGCGCTACGCTGAAGGTTCTGTGTAAAGTACACAATGCACCCGTGGTAATGACACTGGTGCAGGAATAGCGCGTGCCGGCGCCGCGATCACTTGGTGCCCCCATTGCAGGCATGCGGCTCAAGTTCAAGACGAATGGCATGCAAAAGCTACGCCTTCCTCATTTTACATGTCACAGCGCCCATGCTCTCTCATCCGTCATGACTGCGCTGCCCGCATCAGGCATGACCATGATGAAGCGCCCCGCCACCCCCGGCAGGCTGCGCAGCAGGGCAGCTGCAAAGTAGGGGCTGCTGCCCAGACCACCACAATCACGGCATTGCATCATGCAACACACACGTGTGGTCCGCTGAATGGTGATGCCGAAGAGGTCCTTGCAGCAAAGCGCCAACATTGGGTGCAGACGCATCAAAAGGCATTTAGCGGCACACACGCTATGTGGTCGGCGTCTACCGCACACACGCGACTCTCACCAGGACCGGCTTGTCGACTCGTCCACCCTTGACCTCGCCAGCTGTCTTGGAGATCACCTGCGCGCAATACGTTTGCGGTCACCCAAGTGAGTGTCACTCATGAGCTTGATGCTGTGAGACTCAGTGAGAGCAACATACGTGCACACGCGGAGCATGAAGGCAAGCTGCATGGAGATGCACTGAACTGTGTGCAAAGTGCATGCTGGACATTACCGCACAAAGGGGGAGCACCAAAGAGCTCATGCATCATGACCTCGTGGCTGACGACCGCCTCACGATTGTGCGTGCCCTTGCCATGAAGCGCAACCAGCACATCACCCACAGTCATATCGATTACCTTGTCATTAGCCCGTGTTTCACGCGCTGCCACCTGAATGTTGCTGCTAGCTCCCATTGACGTGGTTGCAGGCCTTGATGCCGATCGCACCCGCCAGGGCACAGCCCTGTGCATGTTCCTAAACCGTGCGTTGCCACTAGGTGAAGCTGCCTGTGGGGGTGAGGATGGAGCTAGAGCCACTAGGTGGCCGTCGTTGGCTGCTGTCTGTTGAGCGGTTGAGTCACCACCACTACCACTACCACTGCCACGTCCAAACTTTTGTGCCCACTTCCTTGACACAGGCCAGTCAAAACCATGCAGACGGCATAGACACCACACTGAGGACTTGAGGCAAAACACAAATGTCTACCCACTCAATGCCTCACGCATGCTCTCCCTGATGAACCGGCACATATACAGTTGATGCACGCCTGCTGCCTCACCAACTGCGCAGGTGTTTTGGAAGGCACACGAGTGCAGCAGCCTCCTTGCTGCTTCGAGGCAACGCCGCCAACAGCCTCAAGATGGAGCGGTGTCATCGTCGAGTCCACGTCTGCGTGCCCATAGTCATCATGCTGCGGGCCCTGGTACGCAATCTTTAGGACATCCCAATCGGCTAGCATCTCAAGCATGCTCACTCTCCTCATGCACACAAGCAATGTGGTATGTAGGCACCATCAAGGAGTTTGACATTGCGTGCCATGCATGCGCTAGTCCTTGTCACACCAGTTTGCTATGTATGACGCCCGACACCTGATTTGATGATGTTTTCAATCACTGATGCTTTCACCACCTCATGCATTTGCATTGTGCTGTTAAGCGTTTGATCCGCTGCTGCAACCACCCGGTTACCATCGCCCGAAAGGGCTTGATTAGCAGATATCCAGGTGCCTATTCGTTTGCCTACACCTTGCCTTGACGTGCACACACTTGAAGCTCTTCATGCCTAAAAGCGCGGAGCCGTAAATGCTATTGTATTTATAGGTTCCCTCCGACGCCATTTCCCGTATGCCTTCCGGCTGCCTATGATGGTGTCGCCAGCCACCTCTCGAACGCATCGTCGATGTGGGTGGACCCACGCCACGCAGGCTGCAACGCCGCCCAAGAGCAGCTTTAATTGCACGGAGAACACGGGACGGAAGCTGCCGGATGCTTTGCACTGTTAGCACAACATAAAATGACAGTCTCACTACTGGCTCGGGGTGTGCCATGCTTGTTGGTATTCGGCAATGGCGTAACGCTCATAATACCATCATTGTTGCGAGTTGGACTGAACCCAATCGTGCAGTTGAAATTTCCTGTGTGGGCCTTGAGCCCGCCCATGTCGGCCATGACATCTGTAGGGAGGCTCGGCGGCATTTGGACAGGTCGAGTGGTATTACAAGGCGCTGTGTGCAGTCCAAGCTCAACTATTACGCACATGCTACACATGCACTTGCCGTACATGCACTTTCCTAAAATCCCTAACAAGTTGTGACAATGCGGCCATGCAAAAGCTCACACACCGCAATGATCATATCCGTGAAGCAAGTGGCACTAGAACAAGAAGTGTGGCGCATCCGCGGTGGTGCACTGGGGTTTACAAAATTGAGGGCTTAGCGTACACGCTGTGCAACCGTAAATTCCCATGCACTTGCAAATGTGACAATGAGGCCATGCAAAAGCGCACACATTGCGACGGTAATATCCGTGAAGCAAATGGCACTTAACAAAGGCGGTGTGGCGCATTCACGGTGGTACAACGTGGTTTAGGGCAATTTAGGGCTCAGCGCACACACCGTGCAACAGTAAATTCCCATGCACATGCGGTTCTGACGATGCGGCAATGCAAAAGATCACACACCGCAATGATAATATCCGTGAAGCATTTGGCACTTGAAGGAGGTGTGGCGTATGCGCGGTGGTGCACCGTGGTTTAGGACAATTTAGGGCTTAGCGTACAAGCCGTGCAACCGTTAAATCCCATGCACATGCGGTTGTGACAATGCGGCCATGCCAAAGCTCACACATTGCAATGTAAAATCCGTGAAGCATTTGGCACTTGAAGGAGGTGTGGCGCATTCGCGGTGGTGTACCGTGGATTAGGGTAATTTAGGGCTTAGCGCACACGCCGTGCGACCGTAAATTCCCATGCACATGCGGTTGTGACGATGCGGCCATGCAAAAGCTCACACGCCGCAATGATACTATCCGTGAAGCAAATGGCACTTGAAGAAGGAGGTGTGGCGTATCCGCGACGGTGCACCGTGGTTTAGGGCAATTTAGGGCTTAGCGCACACGCCGTGTAACCGTAAAATCCCATGCACATGCAGTTTCGACAATGCGGCCATGCAAAAGCTCACACATTGCTATGAAAAATCCGGGAAGCATTTGGCACTTGAAGAAGACGGTGTGGCGCGTTCGCGGTGTTGTACCGTGGTTTAGGGCAATTTAGGGCTTAGCGCACACGCCGTGGAACCGTAAATTCCCATGCAAATGCAGTTGTGACAATGCGGCCGTGCAAAAGCTCACGCATTGCATCAAAAATCCCGTGTACCAGCTGACACTTGAAGAAGGCGGTGTGGCGCATCCGCGGTGGTGTACCGTGGTTTAGGGCAATTTATGGCTTAGCGCACACGCCGTGCAACAATAAATTCCCATGCACATGCAGTTGTGACAATGCGGTCGTGCAAAAGCTCACACACCGCAATGATACTATCCGTGAAGCAAGTGGCACTTGAAGAAGGAGGTGTGGCGCATCCGCGGTGGTGCACCGTAGTTTAGGGCAATTTAGGGCTTAGCGCACACGCCGTGCAACCGTAAAATCCCATGCACATGCGGTAGTAACAATGCGGCCATGCAAAAGCTCACACATTGCATCAACAAATCCCGTGTACCAGCTGACACTTGAAGAAGGAGGTGTGGCGCATTCGCGGTGGTGCACCGTGGTTTAGGGCAATTTAGGGCTTAGCGCACACGCCGTGCAACAGTAAAATCCTATGCACATGCGGTTGTAACAATGCGGCCATGCAAAAGCTCACACATTGCATCAACAAATCCCGTGTACCAGCTGACACTTGAAGAAGGAGGTGTGGCGCATTCGCGGTGGTGCACCGTGGTTTAGGGCAATTTAGGGCTTAGCGCACACGCCGTGCAACAGTAAAATCCTATGCACATGCGGTTGTGACGATGCGGCCATGCAAAAGCTCACACACCGCAATGATACTATCCGTGAAGCAAGTGGCACTTGAACAAGGAGGTGTGGCGCATCCGCGGTGGTGCACCGTAGTTTAGGGCAATTTAGGGCTTAGCGCACACGCCGTGCAACCGTAAAATCCCATGCACATGCGGTTGTAACAATGCGGCCATGCAAAAGCTCACACATTGCATCAACAAATCCCGTGTACCAGCTGACACTTGAAGAAGGAGGTGTGGCGCATTCGCGGTGGTGCA